>JAZHYW010063629.1:0-44547 GCA_037355805.1 Ixodes ricinus | reverse complement strand
ACTCCACTGTATTAAACCGTTGGGCCCAATTTTTGATTCCGTCCCCTCCTCGCAACTATGGTGCCCGAAACGGGTCTTCGACTGGTGGGTTTAGCGTCTGTTATCTCACGCAGGGTGCCTGGAACGCGTCTCCGGCAGGTGTGTTTACCACGTCCAAAAATGTGGTCCCTCGATTTCTGCCTAATGACTTCGTAGAACTGTCATTCCTTGGCCGGCTGCGATCCTGACGGTGTCAAAGCAGCCGTGGTAGAGGTGGCAGACGCAGTTCTGTTGCAGATCGCTCTACAGCTTGACAGACCTCGAAAGCTTCGGCAGTCAGGAGTTGGAACGCCGCGACAGCAGTGACACTCGCGGTTGGCATGCTTTTCGCCGGAACTTCAACGACCAACCACCAGGATCGCGACTTTCTATAGCATGATACTCCGGCTTTTGTGACGTCATTTGTTGCCACTTCGGGACCACCTTTTTATGCATGGGAAGAATAGGACCCTAAACACACCAGTCGGATACGCGTTCTATACACCGTACTAACACGCATCTAAGGGGCTGTACAAGCAAGACACAGCTAGCAGATGCTGTGCACGGCATTTACTGTGCCAGAAGTGGAGGTTTTCCTCCGGTTCCAATCTCCTTGTAGACGGTTGTCTTTTGCGTTTTTTTTTTCTTTTTTTACCGAGGGGATATAAAGTGACCTCCCGCTTGTATTCGAAAGAGGCTTGAAGCGTGCTCATCACATGGGTCCGGAGAGTCACTCACCCGCTCTCCTGGCTGTCGGCAAGGCCTCCCCTGCTGTTGTCAGATCCCAAACTCCCGAAAACAAGACAGGGGAGGAGACGACGGCGAGGTGGTGAAGAGGAAAGCCCTGCTGCTTTAACACCACCTAGACGTGAAAGGCTCTCAGCGCTCTTTCCGCATGGCAGAAAGAGAAGACCGTCGGGGGCCGCGCTAGAGCGCGGAAAGGAAGGCAACACGCCTGGATTTACCGTCATAGCAACGAGTTATTATTGACGAAAGCGTGTTTATTTGCTTAAATGCCAACGGTGTACAAAATTTGGGTTAGGAAGCTGACTTTCTTCGACTGGCAAATTATTGTTTCGTAAAATTACGGATGTAAATTGCAAGAACAGGGTTGGTGCAAACCGAAGTCTCGAGATAGATAGGGTTTACTTTTAAGCACAAAATTGTGAATGATCTAATTATCCCCGTAAGATGGATCATCTATGAAGGATACTTGCCTTACATAATGAAGAATGATTGAAAAACGGCATTACACATCATAGTACCAACACGTTTAACGTAGTAAACGCATGTAATAACTGCATTCTTGCCTGAAACTAACACAAAACGTATTTAAAAATAAAACTAGTGCTCTGATGCTTCTTTTAGCTTAGAGTTGTTGTTTGTGGGAGAAATTTATAGAAGAATTTTAATTAATTTTGAAGGGGAGTTTACCATTTTTGCAGCTAGAATTACGTGAAATCTTGTCATATATCTTCCAATTCAAAGTTCGTAGATTTATCTTCCAATAAAAGGTTTTGAACTTACACCGCAGCATTAACAGGGTAAAAGTGTTGTGTACTTCGTCCCGTGCCTTCAACAAAGTATGATGATTCCTGATTATTCAGTAATGTAGTCTTGAAAACTGGGTTACAGATACATTGGTGTGGCAAATTTATTCCCTTTGCTTGCTTATATACAAGTCCCACCACATAAACTTATCTGTGTCTGGCAGCAATCAGTTCGACGAAGACACTAAACATAGTGATCGCCAATGGCATCTGTTCTGGCATCTGCTTTTAAGAAGGGTCTGGGTAACAACGCTACCTTAGAAATACATTTTCTGTCGGCTATGCAAGCAGTTCAGAGAGCTTCTTGTCAAGAGATACTTGCCTCTAAACCACAAATCACGCTGAAATTATAGTATATTTTATTTATGACTTTTGCGATTGAAATTATTCTGCCATTTCTGTATCCATACAGAACATTCCTGACACAAAGACTCACCACGTGCACGGCACGTCGACCTGTTGTTGAAGCACAAACATAAGGAGTTGGAAGACGGCACAAATGTTTTGACTCAATTTTCGAAACGGAATTTGCCAATGGGAACGCTACCACCGGCAACCGGGGCCATGGCCTTCCCCAACGTTACTAGAATCCCTCAGTTGGGAAACTGCCATAGAGCCTGCTTTAAAAAAGTGGCTCCGATCCGTACACGAGAACCGAGCTAATGGCGATCGCAACGCCGCCATTTCTCCCGCAGCGTCCACTCCGGGAACTGCACGGCTGCATGTCGAGCCGGGCAAAGGCCGGTGGCGCCATCTCGCAGTGGCTATATAGAGGAACTTTCATGTTTCAACTCATCGTTAAAGGGTTGCGCTGTTATCGTATTTAGCTCGGTCTCGGTGGACGCCAGCGGCCCAGGTTTGAAGGGTGAGTTTCCCAACTGAGGGTTTTAGTAACGTTGGCCTTCCCTCTCCGCCATTTTTGCATCCCGACTCGCAAACACTGAGGCCTTCTTAGTCTAGGAGGTGTTGACTGTTTGCGTGCTTATGTCCTCACTGAAGACGTACTACGCGCGTGCCAAAACATTCATGCGCGCACGTTTTTTTTTTTTTTTTTTACCGTGCACGACATTTGCTGTGTCCTGTTTGGACAGCTCTTCAAGCTGTCGGATGTCGCGGTCCTGGCAGAAGGCTGTAGAAATGCGGGGGAAGACGGCGAGCGGATGCAAGGGTCGCTGTCGTAATGGTATTCCGCGTCGTATCTGCTTTATTTGTTCATAGACTGTCTGGTTGTTGCTAAAGCTGCAGCAGAACTGCTGCCAGGCATCTGCTGCATCCATCTTTGCTTTTGGGCCACCGCCAAGACCGCGGCGGGCAACCGCATTACACCACAGAGCTATACTTCGTTTCACCTTAAGTCCAAACGCAACCGACGCTAAGAACTGATGGGACCAATCATACAGCGTAAAAAGCGCCCCATCGGATGTATGTATGGATTGGTATTGGCTGTTCCCTTTATACCGGGCGGTAGCTTGCGCCACCTAGCCATCACGGCGTTCGTCACGTATCTGCACGTGCTCTATCATCGCTGAACCAATCATAACCAAAAAAGGGCCAGTGAATTGCGTCTTCGACACTGATTGATTGGTCCTATTACCTCGTAGCGTCAGCTGCTTCTGGACTTAGCTGAAATGAAGTATAGGTTTAAAAGAGGGAGCAACTGGAACTATGGAGGGCTTTTGAAATTTAATGACGGATACCTCCTGCGCAGATCGGTTGATATTGGCAGTTGGCGCCTGCGGGCGTTGTGGCGTGGTGAAGTGGATGGTGGGCGAAGAGGCGTAGACGTTTGGGGCAGGTGATCAACGCTCTCTTCAGATCTTCGCACCTTGTATTGTAAAGGCGGGCGCAAAAACCACATGACCATGATTGTGTGGTTGGAAACACTCTAATCTAGGCAGATTATTATAACAAAACTGTAAGATTATTATCAGGCAAAAATCAAGGTACCAGATATGAGGACGGGGTTAGACAAACCTTTTTTTTTTACATTGGAACATGCACAATGGAAGATATCCCACTTTGTTTTATTTTACCGATTTTTCTAATTTTCTGTCGCAGGATGTTAACATAAAAAATAAGCATGCCTAATATTTGCCTGAATATTTAGATCAGTCGTCATTTGAACTTCACTTAATTATTAATTTGTCGTGACCGAGTGACAGCGTAAAGTCGTGTGCGCGTTTCAAGTAAGCTTATGTCAGCGGACTGCACGTGTGAGGTCTTTTTACCTTATTTTGCCATGTCGCATAGATGAGAGGTGGAAAGGAAGTGCCGTTAGCTGGAAGAAGTCCAAAAGAAGGTGGCGGTGCGGGCCATATGCGCTTAACGTTAATAATCCGGCGGCCAGTTAAGATGAGGGTTTAATGGGCCAAGATGGCGTCGACGGGCCAGTTGAGACTCTTAGGAAACCGCTGTTTTCATGAAATTTGTAGACATTCAGTGTAAGCTGTACCCAGGTGAAGAGGCACTGAACGGTGGAAAGTTACTTTGTTCTTGCTGTTCCTTCCCTATAGGGTAAAAATAAAGTGTCAACTCGTCTGTTCACACCACCGTTTGAAAATACCAAAATTTCATTTTTTTTTGTTATAGTATATAATTTCTTTCTAAGTGAACATCAGTGTGTGTAAAGTATCATTTTCATGGCGAGTGTGATTAAAGTGACTGCTACAAGTGATATATTCGCGCTAGTAGAGAGTAGTTTCAACGTTTAGCTTAAAGCTGAAGTGAAGGCTCACGCAAAGAAATTAAAATAGAATACCAAGGAGAGTTTAACCCAAAACTAGGACAGAAGGACGAACATTTCTTTACAGTAGTAGAAAAAAATCCGTGACAGACAACGTCTTTATCTTAGAGACGTTGTCTTTCAATCACTGTTTCTTTTTCTACCATTGTCAAAAATGTTTCCTATCTTTGCCCCTGTGTCGGCTTCAATTCATCGTGACAAACTTCCACCAGTTTGCCTGCGCACTGACTACATTTTGAAAATAAAATGTCTATTTTTTATTGAACGGACTGCTTGGTTTTTGACCAAATAAAGCTATTCCAAAAGTTTTTCTGTAAGCAAAAAAAAAAAAAAAAGTAAAAAATACGGTTGTGTTTAGAGAGCGTAAGGTTGCTCACCCATTGAGGTACGACAATATTTCGCTACGCTGCAGATCAGACATTTAGCTAGTGCAGTGCTTCTGATAGCCTGGAATCTTTAACATTCATTAAGCCCTAGGGACACACGACGGCAAGCCGGTACGATGCTCATCCACACCGAAACAGGCAGAGGTGGGGATTGAGCCGAGAATCCCTGGGTTCTGCAGCGCGTGCTTTTGCTCCACGTTAACTAATATTAGACAGCGCACAAAACGTCGGCGGAAGAGAAAGGGACAGTAGAACGAAAGAGCGCTGACTCCCAACTGATTTATCAGACAGAAGAGAAAAGGAAGAAAGAGGAGCCACGAAAATTGAACCCCCCGTGAAGACAAGATACAAGAAAAAGAAAAGAAAGAAAATATGTACAAAGCTAGATCGATAGATTAAAGAAAAAGAAGAAGCAATTTAAAAAGAGAAAGAAAATGAAAAAAATTAAAACAACACTATTTCACTTTGGCCGGCGAAAGTTACTTCGCATAGCGTTGTCCAAAAAGACACTCCTTTGCACTCAGCGACAGGGATAGCTGGCTGACGCATTGCTGCCCTATTTTTTTGAATTTGAAAAGCCTCGTAGATTTCTCGAGTAGTCCGGTCTTTTAATCTACCAAGAACAGTTGTTTCACCAAAGTTGGTGCGCACTGGCAAGTGCGACAGTGTGTCGGCAAGTGCCCGCCTACCGTGGCCTGAAAATCTACGAGGCTTTTCAAATTAAAAAAAAATAGGGCAGCAATGCGTCAGCCAGCCGTCCATGTCGCTGAGTGCAAAGGAGGTGTCTTTTTTGGACGACGCCTATGCGAAGTAACTTTGGCCGGCCAGGGGTGAAAGTATTGTTTTTTTTTTTAATTTTTTTATTCTTTTTTTATTTTTTAAATTTTCTTTCTATTTTTAAATTGTTTCTTCTTTTTCTTTAATCTATCGATCTAGTTTGTACATATTTTTTTTCTTTTCTTTTTCTTGTATCTTGTCTTCACGGGGGGGTTCAATTTTCGTGGCTTCTTTTTCCTCCTTTTCTCTTCTGTCTAATTAAATCAGTTGGGAGTCAGCCCTCTTCGTTCTACTGTCCTTTCCTCTTCCACCGACGTTTTGTGCGCTGTTTAATATTAGTGATGTACCAACTAGCTCAAATTACCACGTTACTATTGCTCCACGTTCTCCGAGCTGGGGTGGTCTAACACACTCGGCCCTTTATCCCTCCATTTTCTTCTTCCTGGGAGATTTGATTGTCGATGGTCGTGGGGCAACTTGACGATCAACTTTTTTTTCTCTCGCAACGTGTTTGAAGTGATTGTGGCAGAACGCAATAAACCATTTGCACTAGGGCACATGAATTGCAGGCTAAGTTATGCGGGCCGTTCTATGTTCCCTCCATCACCTGGTGTCAAGCGATTCTTGCCAGTGGTTCCAGCGGTGGGCTGGCTTGCGATGTGTGCGCCCACCTACTTTAATACGAGGTACATACTATTCGTCGGATGTCAGTTCGTAACAGGGAAACTGTTGACATTCTCCGCACGTGACAGCAATGCATATCGACCATAAGATGACTGCCCACGCGGGCAACTCGATACAGCAATAAACAGAAGCGCTCCCTAGAATTTTAAATAAAAACATCCTGACAAGGCGAAAGGCGATTTGTAATACGGCAACCTTATTTGAGGAGGGCATGACAAAAGCTTGTGTCGCGTAATAATAATTGCCTAAATTTACGCGGTGCATATATGTGCGGAAGATGCTACAGTGTGTTTCTAAAGTTTGCGCATATTAAAACGTTTTTTTTTCCAATTTGTCGGAGGCTGAAAAAGAAAAGCAACGCTCGTATAGTTGAGTGGTACAGTCATCACTATAAACAAGATTAGCATAAAGGAGTTACTGGCGGGTCGGTGAAAGTGGCACTGCAGTCGAGCAACAGAGCGGGGGCAGGATTGCCCGGTTGGTGCCATCCTTGCAGCATGGGGGAAGGTCGACAGTGCTCGGCAGAGAGCAGCCGACAGCAAAAGAGCGCGCCGTCGAATTACCGCTTCTCGGGTTCACGCTTTCCCCGGCCACGCATAAAAAAGGGGATTGCTCGTCGAGAGCAACAATATGTATATTTCTTTTATCGTGCTTTCAAAATCTCATTGGTGATCTATGACACTGGACAGAAAAGCATCACAAATGGCAGTATATATTTAGAAGAAAAAAATATATAGATATATAAATATTTGTTACTATGACCGCTAGCGGAGCAACCCCTGAGGGCCCCGCTATACATCGATTAACTCCAAGTCCGACCGTAGCCAAGGCCACGACCTGGCAGAGCAAATTAAGCAGCTCCGAATGGGCATCGCTCCGACGCTCGTTTCCTTTGTACGATTAGCGACTAAAGCAATCGCTCACAGCGAAGGCGCCGTTGTCGTCTTTTCTTCTTTTTCGTGAGTGGTTTAGCTGGTCATAGCAAAGCTCCACCGTAGCGTATAGACCAACTCATCTCACTGACGTCACGCAGCTGCGGTGGCGCTGGTGTCGGTACTGCGCATGCGCAAAGGCTTCACTCCTCCCTAATTTTGTTTCTGCGCAGGCGCGGTGCCCATACCTGGTGGGGGCAAAGCGGGCTTCTTTGTAAACACTGTGTTGGTGCATACCGTCTGGCGGCGGTTAAAGCGAAACGGAGTATACTCTCGCTCTCGCTGTACTCGCGAGAACTTGGCACCGCCTGTCGCAATTCTATACCGCTCCGGCTGTCGATCACTCGTGCTCATCTGTTTTAGTGCCGACTGCACTTCCACGTGAAGCTGCCACGTTCGCTCACGCTGCCGCTCGTGCCCTGCCTCACACTTTCTTTTGCCTGCAGCCAAAAATGCACTCTTCTCGAAGCCACCTCTGGGAGACAAGATCGACGACAAGGTCAAAGAATGCGACGACTTCTTCGCACACGCCTGCTCGGACAAGTTCACCAAGCCGGCCAAATTCGACATAAACCAGATGCCGTTTCGCTTCCAGTCGCTCCACTTCATCATCACCAAGATGATAGCCTACATCCAAGGTAAAAATACAGCGAGCTGTTCCACTTGACATCGTGCCTTCCGAACGTTAAACACGTGGCGTTCTCCGCCATTTCAAAGAAGCTTTAAAATATGTAGGAGCATTTCAACTGAAACCAAAACATTTTAGACACTCCAAAGTGTCGAGGGCTTTAATGACACTGATTTAGAAATAGGAGGCAATCTACTATGTGAACTGTTGAGAATAAAAATAGATGCTTTCTAACGTCGGCAACCTGCCTCTGCAGTTTCCATTTGACACCGGAGGAAACGTTTCCATAGCGTGACGAACAGACTTCAGACCAGGTAATAGAAGGACCGTAATGCTACGCGCCAGTTCAAATGGTCTCGCTGCTCGGTTCGATGCGAAGTTCGCCTTCACATGTAGGATGAAGCTAAAACAAAATGTGCCAAAGGGTGAATAACGAAAGTCGTCCACCAGAATGCACCATGCAGCACTCCAACAAATACGTTAAATGCCAAGAAAAGCCAATTTATTCTACTCCGCTGAGTTGAGGCAGCCAATACATCGGCCACACGAGACGATGCCTGAACGTTCGCCTTAGGGAACACTTTCTCGAAGCGAACAAGGCGTCATCCGACTCTTACCATCCAATTGTTGTGCACGCCCGCACCTGCAAAGATTGCACCCATAGCTACGAAAAAACCACAGTGCTAGGCTCACACAAGGACAGGTATGGGCGAGAAATATTTGAAGCATTTAAGATCAAGAATGCCACAGACAATGTTTCAGAGCCCTCGTTGTCGTTATCGACAGCAGAGCTGGAATTCCTAGCGCCAGAGTTATCATTGAAAAGGTCTACTCCAATTTCTTCTTCTTTCTTTTCAGGAAGTTAAATTCAGTTATCCTTATTTTTATCTTTTTCTAGTATATTTGTTCTAGTGTTTTCGTCTTCCCTTAATTTTCTCTGTAACCAAAGTGGTTCTTTGCATTGGGATGGGCATCATATAAACGTCATTACTCGTTGAAAGAACTGTGTTTGTTCCTCGTGTATTTTCAGTGTTTTTATTCTTTCTGTGTGAACTGAAGTGGACAGCTTTAATTCGGGCTTTCTTCGGTTCTCTCTTTTCTCCTCTTTTTGATAAACCCGACTCAGGGGTTAATTTCTGGGGTTCATCGCGTATTTATAGAAAAAAGGGAGCCCTATTTATGACGTATCCGTCGTTTCGGCGACATTGCACTGAAAAACCCGCATATCTGAATTGTGGTCGCAATGTATACGTGTAAGCTCGAGGAAGTTTAAATACTCGCGCCAACGAATCAAACGAGAAATATAACTCCGGTGGCACATGTCCAAAGTGAAGGTCCATAGTTATAAGAAAAAAAGAAATGCGTACAAGTCGCACTGTTGAAAACAAATAACACACCAACTAAAATTATGGCAAAAAAAAAAAAAAAAAACGCTACTTGTACTTTGGAGTGCAAGATATACTCCCTTTTAGTGTAGATTTAACTAATAGGGATCATTTGTTTTCTACGGTGGAACCTCTGAGATTTCTGCGCAAGCTAACAAGGCGCTTCAGTTTTCTAGAGGCTTTAATTGCGCGCCAGTAGCCAATCAGATTTCTTGATTACTTTCTTGAGCGAGGCTTAAAAGTTTCTTATTTTATTTTTAGAAAACGTGGACAAGTCCATCTTCCCTCTTAACAGTGCCATTGCTCAAACGATGATCTTCGTGAAGAACTGCACAAGTACAGGTAAATTACGACTGCTCCTCGTTCCATGCCAAAAAATCGACATGTTTGAAATAACCGCTACATTCAAAAAGTTTAAAAACTAACCTCAATGCAAAGCATTTTTATTTATTTCTTACAGTAGCTAGGGTGGGTCCACGTGGCGTACAGTTGTGGAAAGAGCCAACAAAGACACAGGATCTCGTGCGGTCTTGAGCGACACGCGCACGCCATGCTGGCGGCGAGAGGAACCACGTTGACAGGCGCTAATCCTGCAACCTGCCGGCGCCAGGCTTGCACAGGTTCCTCCTCACCACCGACCAGCATGACGCGCGCGTGTAACTCGAAACCGCACGCTCTTTTGGCTTCGTTGGATTTTTCTACCACTATAGACTTTTCCAAAGTTTACATAATCACAGTCCAGCGTGCGATCTTCACGGCCCAGCATGTGCGTGTTCGTCGCTTCGGAAAGCGAGGGAAAGCACGCGCCATACGCACGAACACTCAAGATGGCACCGGCCACACGCTCTTTTATTTTTTTTTTTAGAAAGCTCTATACTTTCTGTTCGAAATCTCGCCGGATGCTGTCTATGCGTTGATGTAACTCACGCGGTATATGTCTCTCTCTATGCCCGGAATCGGCGTTTTTCGGCTCGCTCGAGTTATTTCGCGTCGTGACCGGCTGCGACAGCCAAAGTATTCGGGAACATAGGAGAGCATCGGTTTATACCTGATTCTTATGCGTAGAAGTCGGCCCATTGGAGGCCATAATGGCCGCAATAGATGCCGTCACGGCGACTCCCAAAGTAAAAACGTTATCCGAGCTTGATGATGCTCACGAAGATTAGGGAGCACAGAATGTACCCCGCACGGACCCCTACTCCGTGTGTGGTTTGCGATACTTTTTTTTCTTTTTCATTGTGGACCCCAGATTTTAACCAGGGCGAAACCAAGTGAGCGAGTGCGCCGCACAGGCGTTACCTTATAATGGTTCTTGCGTGATGCGCGACATCGATGAGGCGAAAGTGACGTCACTGCGTTATCGCCGGCACGTTTTGTGCTGCATCTCAGATACCATTTGTCCCCGTGTGTTTTTGACATGATATCGACGTTGACGACAAGGAAGACCTCGTGATTTACGCGCAAAACTGTCGAACGCTGCGTCTGCCAAGCACCGCGTCCTCCTGAATCAGAGCTCTCATTGACAAGGTCAAAGGATTATAACAATGGGCTACGAGTACGGGATCAGCCTTTGAAGACAACGGACACGGCTGGAAGACTGCTGCGATGACGTATCAAGTACCACAGTTTGACGAAACGAAAGATAAGGCGACTTCTTATATCATCAAAGTCGAGTCTTACTTTGAGGTCAACAGCATTGAAGACATGCAGGAAGCGCTTCTAGTTTCGGCATTGGAATCTAGAGCGGTCGACGTTTTGAAGTGAGCGCTGTGCGCCAATAGAGGTTACTCAGTTAACCTACGAAGAGGCGGTTGCAGTTCTAGAAGGCGTTTACGCATCGAAGTCTTGTGGGGTAGCGGGAAGCTTCATATTTCTCACGAGAGATCAAAACGAGGAGGAGTCGTCTCAGCAGTTCATCGTGGAACTCCGGCAGTTAGCCGACAAGTGGAACTTCGGGGACATGTTAGACCGCATACCACGAGATAAAACATAGTGCCGAATTCGGAACGTCGACTCTCAGAGGACACTACTTCCTCAGCCCAGTTTGACTTTGCAGGAAATGAAGAACATCGTGCTGGCGGAGCAGGTCGCGAGTAAAGGCGTGAAGCTTATGAAGGCTCCAGATGTGAAAACAGAACCGGAGCGATACACTGTAGGGTAGGCAGCGACCGAGTTTGTCAAGAAAGTTCAACAAGATAGGTCACAGACCATTGCCAGCGTGCTCACGATACGGTAGCAGGAGCACTCCGAGGTGGACTGCACTTCCATGGAACGCCAAGTGTTTCCAGTGCGGAACAAAGGGGACCCATCGCAAAGGCGTGCCGCTCCAAAGGCAAGCCACAGAAGTTGTCAGTAACCGGGAACCCCGCCGAGGACAACGATGGTGCATGCTCCTCACAGCTGCTGCCCCTGGAACAGCACCCTGCCGTAGAGGAAATATCGTTAGTCCAGTGCGGCGCAAATTATGCTGTGTTGAAGTCGACTTCGCCGTAGAGATCGACACAGAATCGCCTGTGTGCGTAATATCCTTGGACGTCTCCTGCAAGCCCGAGATGAGCTGGCCAAGACTCGAGAAGTCAAACCTGGAGTTGTCTTGCTACTTGGGCCCAATGTCCATTGCCGGTAAGCTTACGCTTCCGGTCTCTTACGTCGACAAGACTGTTTCAGCGTGGATGACTGGACTTCACTGGCCAAGCGCATGTTTGTGTGGTTGAGACCTTATCCAAGATCTCAACAACTTGGGCACCATAGTTTTCAGCTAGCCAAATTCGAAGGACCAAGGCAACGGGCAGAATATACTGGCTATTTTGTTGAAATACGCACATATTTTTGAACCAACGCTTGGTCTGTTTAAGGTTCCACCCGCACACCTCTATGTCAAAGAAGGAACGGTTCCGCGGTTCTTCGACGACAAACATCTAATCATGTGCAATGAGGGGCAATGTGGCTGACGAACTAAAAAGGCCAATGAAGAACGGCGTTTTGTCTCCAGTTTTGGTCTAAGAGTGGGCAACCCTGATCGTGTCAGCTACGAAGAAGGACTTATCAAACAGGACTTGCGGAGACAAGCTAGCTGTGAACGCTGCATGCGTGACAGGGCAGTACCCGCTACCTGTGATTGGAGACCTCCACGCGCAGAACACGACGAGGGACGCAGTGATGAAAGCTCCGAGTCCCAAGAATGTAATCGAGCTACGTTCGTACATTGATCTTGTCAAGCATGTTCCTTCTGAACATGGCTTCTTTGCTCGCTCCCCTCCATAACCTTCTAGTCAAAAATTGTCGCTGGAGCTAGGGTCGGTTCAACAACGCTAGATCTTCGCGGCGCTTACAGTCAAATTTCCCTAGTACCAAGAGGCTAAGAAGTTAACCGTGATAAATGCCCATCGGTAACTGTTTTGTAACAACCGTCTGCCGTTCGGGGTGTCATCTGCACCCGCCATTTTGAGCGTACCGTGGACACTATGCTGAAGAGCATACCAGTTGTTCAAACCTACCTGGATGACGTGCTGGTGTCAGAGATGGAAGGTGTTG
This sequence comes from Ixodes ricinus, assembly GCA_037355805.1. Classification (NCBI taxonomy): domain Eukaryota; kingdom Metazoa; phylum Arthropoda; class Arachnida; order Ixodida; family Ixodidae; genus Ixodes; species Ixodes ricinus. The sequence goes on along the minus strand of JAZHYW010063629.1, from coordinate 31,910 downwards.
GTAGAAAACTTAAGGCAGTTCTCCAGTGTTTCCAGAGCGTAAAGTTAAGGAAGGAGAAATTCACCTTTTGGATGCCAGAAGTCTGACGCCTGGAACACAAGTTGAGTAGCAACGAACTGCGGCCTCTTGAGAAGAACTTGGACGCAGTGATGAAAGCTCCGAGTCCCAAGAATGTAATCGAGCTACGTTCGTACATCGATCTTGTCAAGCATGTTCCTTCTGAACTTGGCTTCTTTGCTCGATCCACTCCATAACCTTCTAGTCAAAGATTGTCGCTGGACCTGAAGTCGGGAGTAGTAAGAGTCGTCTGAAAAGTTCAAACAAGCCCGCGGCGACAAGCAAAGATGATCGCGCACTTCGATCCCAACAAGCCGCTACGCCTGAAGTGCGGCGCATCGCCGCATGGGATAGGCACTGTGCTCTCGTATCACGTTGAAAGCCACGACAAGCCAATAGACCATATGCGAAATGTAGAGCGCCATCTAGTAGCGCACCGAGAACTACGTCCACCATCTTGGTAGCGGCGAGAAAACGAAACCAGTGACCCGACCGGCAAAGACTCCATGTGAACAAGCGACCGCGCTTCGTGCGAGAGATGCAATGCCAACGCGTTGCTACGTTCCACTGCGGATGCAGCGATAAATCTTCGATTTGTGCGTGACGTGAAAGCAAACGGGAACAGAGCTCACAATTTTTTCTTATTTTTATTTGTTACTTGAAACGCAGCTTTTAACCCATACAATCAGTTACAACGCGAAGTAAGATGTGGACGTTATGGCGCGGCGTGAAGCCATTTACAACTATTGAACTGGGCCCTAATCTTTTCACAACGTTGTACGAAATTTGTTTCTGAACTTTTTATTTTTTTATGCACGTTGTAGTGCCGGCCTGTTTTCTGTTTTTTTTTTTGGTGCGCAAGCAGCTCGATGCACGCCGACGAGACCAAGGAAAAATATGACAGTTTTAATAATCTACGCCACAAACCATAATTGAAGATGCGTATTGTTAACAGTCAACAAAAAAAGCTGGAGGCACCCAGAGCTCTCATTTTAATATCATATATTAAAAATATTAACTACTTTGGAAAGCCAGAAAGAATCTCATTGCTTTGCACCGATTTCTATACACTTGATCCGGCGTTGATAAACGAGGTTTGTAAAACACCTCTAAAACTAAACAGGAGAGTTTGTTGATAAAATATTCTTGAATATTTAAAGCGCGGTCATGTAGAAGAGAAAACACAACAGACACGGACGACGTGTCTGTTTGCTCAACACTCACAGAGACAGAATTTTGCTGTCTTTTTGTCGAACGCCACGTTCGATTACATCGAACGTGGCGTTCGGCTTAGGTTCATCGCAATGGCTAAAACTTCGATGTCGGCGGCGGCGAAAACTTGCGTTGCGGATGTCGAGTGGGGCAACACAGGCGGTGCCAACTCATTTTCACAATCTCCTTTTTTTTTCTTTTTTTTTGTTGCAGCCGAGGTAAAAGTTTTGTTTTGTGCAAAGAAGCTCGGGGGTATTTTTGAGAAAGTCAATGCAGTTATTCTGCCAGGGTGGAATAAATCTTCATTAATAGCGCAACATCCTTCAACTGTGCTTGAGGTTGTAGTAAACGGCCAGCCCGAAGCAGACGAAGAAGAAGAGCAGCTCTCGAGACTGAAGGTTTTAAGAACCGATCTCGTCGGGGCTAGCTGTTCTAACTAGAGTATTTAAAAAATGTGTTAGATATTTATGTAGCCTCAACGCTACATATTGGTGACCCGATCTAAGTAACATCGGCAACCTTCCTTACCCTGGGTTTGAGGTGAGCTGCTTATACCACCGCCCTTTTCCAACGATGGATGTTCAAGGCGACGCGACTTCCTCGGCCACACCCACGGGTGGAGCCACCACGGCCCCAATTCAGATTCCAGAGTTTTGGTCTTCAAATTCTGAGCTGTGGTTTCTCACCGTCGAATCCGTCTTTCGGAAGCATCGAGTCACAGCGTCACTTACGAAGTTCGACTACGTGGTCGCCGCTCTTTCGCAGTCGACGGCGGCCGTAGTCCGCGACACCTTACGGTTCCACCAGAGAACTAACCTTACAATACTTTGCGCACAGAACTGATACGGTGTACAACAGATTCTGAACCCCGACGTCTTCAGCAGCTGCTGACAGCGGAACAGTTGGGCGACAGAAAACCCACGGAACTCCTCCGACGAATGGAGCAACTCCTCGGAGGCAAGGCGGTGACGATGGATGCGTCCATCATGCGTGAACTGTTTCTCCAGCCTCTTCCTAAGCAAGTCCGGATGGTCCTGACCACGGAAACCACGTATTCCATTTGGACGCTGGCCCGCAAAGTGGGTGATATAATGGACATCTACTCGCCAGGCATTTTGTCGGTTCACCACGAGACGGCTCAACCCAGGTCCCGTCTACCTGCTCCCGACAACGAATACCAGCGTGAAAGTCCTGACTTGGTCGCGGCCTACTCACGCATGGAAAAGGAAATTGACGATTCGAGTCGCGAGTTCCAAAACATGTGGCACCACTTTCAAAGAGGGATGCTATGGTCGGAGGACACTACCGCAAGCACTCGAGACAACGTCGAACAGCGAAGCACTCACTCGCTTGCCACTTCTACTAACCAACGTCAGTGCTGGTACCATAGTCGTTATGGGAACGCCGCCCGATTTTGCAGACAACCATTCTCTCAATCGGGAAACAGCAAGGGCACTCACTGAAGGCGGTTAACGTCGAAAGCCCTTCGTCATCCAGCCGTCTTTTCTACGTGACCGACCGCTTAATCAAGGTTTGGTACTTGGTAGATACCGGTGCCGAGGTTAGCGTAGTACCCCTACACCGGAAGATCGTCAACATCGCGAAGAAACTCCTCCTCTGCGCAATAAAAGCGCATGGAGAAAAGTCGTTGACCTCCGGCGAACATTTCGGTGGATCTTTATCATCGCTGACGTGCGACAAGCCATCATCGGGGCGGATTTTCTAAGATGATTCGGGCTCACTGCCGACCTGCGCCAATACCAGCTCATCGATACCGAGACGCAGCTCCGCGTCCAAGTGTTGATATCAAATACACCGCCACTGCGTCATTTTCTCCCACGTGTGGAGATGGAATTTTAGTGAAAGCGCATCACAAACGAGTTCCCCTCGGTGTTTGGGCCACACACCGTTCCACAGCAAGTCCAGCACAGTATTACCCATCATATTAAGACTATCTGTCTTCGCACGTCCACAACGCCTGCCGCCAGACCGACTTCAGATAGCCAAACACAAGTTTGAACATATGCTTGAACTAGCCTATGCACGCCCGTCTTCGAGTCCCTGGTCGTCAGCGCTTCACATGGTGCCGAAGAAGACAGGAGACTGGCGGCCATGCGGTGATTATCGAGCACTTAATCAGTCTACGATACCTGACCGTTATCCCAGACCCGATCTACAAGATTTCGGCGGGTTGCTTCAAGGCGCGACAATCTCCAACAAAGCCGATCGTGTGCCACAGAGCTGACGACGCATTCACACGAGCGATTGTTTAAATTTTGGCCGTAGGCCCGTAACACAATTCGACATTCACGAATGTACCAAGCAGCACCGCGAAACCACACTATTTTTCGCTAAAATTGTTTTCTCAACGAAACTGTGCGGCAAAATTAACGCGAAAATCTACAGCGTCTCGCCTGCGGACGTGGAAAGCCTATGGGGTGGTCATTCTTCTATAGAAATCTATACGATGATGATGATAGCGTGACAGTCCCGCCACCTCTAGGTCTATCTCAAGGCCAAGAGTATCCGACTACCACCACGCTATTGTGGATGTAGCCACCATAACTGCCCCGACCCAGGTTTGAGTTCCGCTGGGGCGTTTCACGTCCGCACGACACTGATCTGTCGTGCGAACAGGAAAAAAACAAAATATTGCCTCTGAACGAGGATAAACCTAATGTAGCTATGTGGCAACGCTTCTAGGATGTAAAAACCAAAACTCAGCGCTTTGTTGGCAGTCGTTTGCCAGAATCCGCCTCAACATATAGGAGAGCCCCAGTTTTGCACATTGCCAAGCTTGTTTAGCACACAATGTGTTGCATCAGCCACAAGTTTATAAAAAAAAAACGAAAAAAAAACGTTATGGAGAATTGTTACGAAGAACCGTCACGAAAGACTGTGACATTACATGACATCATGCCGCCCCGGCCGTGGCACCCTGACATCATGTGACGCCGTGATGTCACGGTGTTTGGAAACTGTTCTGGAATGACACGACAAAATTGATTTTAGCTTAAAAACATATCGTGAAAAGTGTATCTTATGAGCGTGCAAATCTCTGACGGTACTGACTTGTTTCACTATTTAAAATTGCCATGTCTTCGAGCACTATTTATTCCAACCGTTGTCCTACGCTAATTTTAATCAAAATATTAAAAACAAAAAAATCCTTAACTTTGATTGTTTTGTTTTCGAGGCTTTTAAGTTCAGTTTGTCCACAATACGGCAGGTATACACGCGAATTTTATGTGACAAATGTCTTTAAACATTTCCCTTTTGAAATTTTGCAGGCTATCTCACTGAGACAGCCGTATACGATGATAGGATTTTATCTTTCTGACAGATATGTTACCTAACAATGTTTATATCTAGTGCCTATCAACTATGTTTTATAATTCTCATTTAGATTTTGGGGTTTCTGAACTGCTTGAACCTCGCTTGTGCGAACGACTCTTTTCTGCGCAAGACTTATGCTTTTGTTCTCGGGCATTCTGTTTCATTTTTTTTTAAACTTTTAGTTGGGTGATGTCACAGAAGCCATTGGTGGCTTCTGTATGCTTTCATGAACGTTCTTGAGTAAAAATGACGAATGACTAATTATTTCTGCTGGAACTCCATCTCCGTTTTCGACGCCGTATCGTCTTTCACTCTGTCGTTTTTATTTCATCTCTTATTGTCTTTATTTTCGTCTTAGTTTCGTCTTCTGTCTTTGCTCTTCTCTTTGTTGTCTTCGTGTTCTTGAGCAGTGCATGCTATCCGCAGACGATCGGGGCACGACTCACGCAGACGACTACCGGCGGCTGATGAGGGAACTGGACCTCCAGGGCTTTCCTTTCCACGACAACGACAGCTTTCCCATAGACGTGGCGACGGCGAAGATGTCGATCCTCTTTATCTACCCTTTCTTCCGGTGGAGGGTTGTGCCGGACACCAAGAACCTGACCGGAGGGCCGAGGATGATCAATGTGAGTGGGCAGCAGCAACGACCCCCTCGGACCATTGCCGGGGCCAACTTCTACCCGCGACCATGGCACTCTTATTTAGGAGGCTATGCCAAGGCTCTAACATATGTTACGGATTACGTTTGTTTGGTCATGCTCACTGTCAGCTTGAGAATCTCGGGACTTGGCTTCTGCGGGGAGCGAGTCGTCTGCTTTTAGCGCTAGAGTTGAGGTGACGTTAGAGCGACGCCGAGCTCTGATTGGCTGTGACTGAAAGGATAGAGGGTAGACTTCAGTGCTAGATACCTTGAGGTGTACCTTCACTAATTCGCAGACCAACTTGCGCTTCGCGTTTTCTTCGCGTTTCTTACTTGGTGATTTCTCCTTCGGCGTGCTCATCGGTTAACACCGCAATTTGATTGATTGTGGACAAATTATAAGGTGACGCGGGACTCGACGCGGCATGCCATACTCACGGGGCTTTATGCTTCGAGATAGTCATATAAAATGTGCTGAATATGGCGCTTCCAGTAGTCTTTTTCTGCTAAAAAAAGTGTCGTGCCCCTTAGTCAAAAAGTGCCCACTAACTTACGACCCGTACGCTGCCGTTCTTTGTTCTGGAGGTGCTGTGGAGGTGTTTTGCACTACTCTTGGCGGGTGATATTGAACCAAATTCTGGTTCTATGACAAACGCGTAGGAGGAACAGCTTACGGAACTTCTAACCATAGTTCCAAAGTCGGACATCGGTCAAGCTGCAAGGCTGGGCAGTATTAAATACCTCGAGGACAACAATAAAAATTCTGGTGTGGCAATGAAATAACTAGAAAAGAGAGTTCCTGCAGTTGCAAAGTAATCACGTTTCTACGAGTTAATTTTGTGCACAGCCCGTGATTGTGACTATGAACAAAATACGTGACTCGGCAACGGGACGATGTCGTGTTTTGTATTCAGGATGATGTTGATGAGTTAAAGAAATGGTCACGTAGAAAGAACCTTATCTTTTTTTTTTTTCAGTATCAAAGAGGCAGGTGAACGCGAAATATGGGTGTATTCTGATAAGTTGACAAAGGAATTTTGTGAATCTCAAATGCGTCTAAAAGTAGATAGCATTTACAGGCACGTCCAGTTCGCCTTTTTTTAATTAACTATTAAAGGGCGAAAAAAAGGAAAATGTTAACTGAAAAAGATATTGGAAGTGTTTTTTCAAACGATTTAAATTCAGCACAGAGATTAGTGTGACAACTTGAAGGGGGTAAGAACCAAGCGTAGAAATCATCTCCAATTTTCTATAAATGTGAAGAATGCTGGGGACAAAGTACGCTTGCGTTTTGATAAACTTTTTGTGATTGAAGAAGTGTATGTTTGGGACAATGATGCCGGAGCTGCTGTCTTAATGGTTACCACCGGTAATGCTGAACCACGACATGGTCATCTTTTTCGAACGCCAAATGCTTCGCCTCGATACCCAGTGTGCTTTATATACTTCGCAGTTTCTTAGGACCTATGTACCCACTGCTCCTTTTTGTCCCCCAGAAATTAAATCTTTAAATTTATTGTACGCCAATGATCGGAGGCTCGGAGCGTACTATCAAAACGCGAGGATATCTCCTCTTCGATAATACTGCTTTGCTGTCATTGTTGCTCTCACTGAAACTAAGTTAAATGACGAAGTGATTAAATCAGCTGCTTTTGAAGGCACCTTCTTTTAATATATTTCGTCACGATAGAAGCCAACGTAGGGGAATCAAGTATGTTTGATATTAGGAAAAATATAATCTGTACACGTATACTATTGGCGCTGGTTTTTAAATCGTGAGGATGCCTTTAAGAATCAAGAGTACCAATGTTGTTCACGGAGGCTGTTCCAATCCAAAATAATGAGAAGACGTGATGGAAGTTTAACAGAATTGTGAACAAACTCGAGAACTAAGCCAGTTGGTATAAGTTGACGAATTAGAAAAAAAGCACACAAGACGGGACAGGCGCTGACTCGCCACTGAAGTTTAATTTGGGAACAAAAAGGAAGTAGAAATCTAAGGCAGATTCTAAACGTGGAGATATACATGTGTCAGCCAACCTGCACAGTCGTAGAAGGAATCGAAAAATCGAAAACTTTATTGAATGTCTCAGCCTGTCGATCGTGCATTTCTAGACGTAATATACTTTTAAAATTGTTCTAAAACAATTATCTAAACAATGTATGAGAAGCCGACCGCTGAAACTATTTCCTAAAAGAAGAGAACCATAATAGAGTTAACAAATAAATTACAGGCGCGCTTTCATATAGGAAAGGGTAAAGTAAAAAGGGAGATCCGGCGGTTTTAGTTACCCAACCTAAAAGTTTTTTAGGATACCCAGGCTTTACTGTTCATGGCATGTTATGTGCTATTTATAAATCAAACTAGCAATTGAGAAAACAACAAAAGAGATGCAAAAACCAATACCCAAATTTTCACGCCCTCTCCAGTGGGTTGACTTCGCATGTTGTAAACATTGCATATCGAGCCGGCAGTCTAAAAACACACAGTATGGCGCGTATTATTATTTTTTTTGTTCTGGTGGCACGAGCCTTTCCTAGCATTCATTTCAGATCACCAAACGTCTTGTAACCCGTTTTCAACACGTCGGGAAGAAGCTGCATACTGCCCAAATTTAGCCCAAATTACAACACCTGTCGACAAGTTTGCAGTTGTGCCAGTTGAGGACAAAAAAAAAAAAAACTCAATAACTTGGCGCAAAAAAAAAAGGTATTGTGGCATGTAATTTGGGTTACTAGTAGAGATGTGTGTATTGATGTGTTGGGCCAATTTTGAGGCAAATAAGCAACTATGAAATTTTCGCCTGAGCAGCATTTTACAATGATGATAATAATTCGCGTAGAAGGGGAACAAAGGGGACAAAGGACAAACAAAACCAGGTGACGTTGCGCGACTGAAAATATACTTCTGGTCCTGGTATCGAACGAGGGTCCTCTCCATTTCCAGTGCAGCGCTCTACCAACTGAGCCAACCAGGATTTAGACGTCAGTAGAGCAAAGGGGTTTAGCAACTGCTACCAGTCTAATACCAACAATGGTGAACGGCCAGCATTTTAAGGTTATGTTGATAATGCCGTTAATGCAAAGGGAAAGCGAGCTGCACAAGAATAATGATAATAATCGCTGGAGAAGAAGGAACAAGGGGGACAAACGACAAACACAAATCTCTAAACACAGCTAGGTTCGATGCCAGGACCAGGCGGATTTGTTTTCAGTCACGCATTAGTCACCTACCTGTTTGGAGATTCGTGCTTGTCCTTTATCCCTCTCGTTCCCCTTCTTCAGAGATTATTATCATTATTATTGTGTAGCTCGCTTTGCATCTTTACAATAATTGCATTTACAACGTTTTACAGAGGTTCTGAAAAAAATACTTGATTTGTACGCGTTTTTCAAGAGGTATTCGGGCGTAAAAAATGTTGCATAAATAAAAAAATGAACGGAGTGCAACGAAAATTTTCACAGAGATGTCTCTAGGTGGTTCATTTATCATACTTGTTTTTATCAGTGTAGGTTTTAGGGAAAAAAACTTAATCCCGAGAAAACAGTTTTCTCCTATGCCCATGGACGAAAGTAACCAACACGTTCCAGTTGACGCTGGTATGCTCACAGAGCTCAAAGGAAGCTTTCACGCTTTTGCTTTATTTTGTGCCATCTCTGAGTAGCAGCGCGTCAAGCGGACGGCGTTAATCATGTACCTCTTCCTGCATTGAAAAAAGAAAGTCCTTTTAGGCTTGCTGTCCCTTTTTCCCTGAAAAGTTACAGCCACATATTAATAAATGCACCAAGTAAAGACAAATTCCGTGAGAAGTTTTCTTGCATTCAAATTCATTAATCTATCTGTAACAAATCTTTTTTACGCCAGAAGAGCGCTTGAGAGCTACCTTGTAGGTTCCGGTCCCTCTATCAGAGCGCATGCGCAGCTACCGCGGTTTTCGTCCCGTGGTTAGCAGCTGAGCGTCTAGGCCGCGTCGCCTTCCTGGTAGGAGTGGAGGAAATGTAGCAACATCACGTCCCGAAATAAATGGCTGCGTCATTTTTAAGGCAATGCAAGAATAAGCTTTGATTTGTTGCTTCACCCTGTCACGGGCTTTAGCTGAGCAAGTTGGTTCATTGCTTGTGAATCGGAGCCAGCTGAACATGAAACACACACAAAGAAAAAAATATAGGGCTGGACGATTGATCGATTGACCTTCCGATTAATCGATTAAAGCTTGATTAAAGTTTGTCGCGATCAAATATTTTAACCGGTTAATCGGTTTTTTTGATCAGTACTCGCAAAGAAGTCAACTGGATGCCCGAATGGCTGACTATCCTGGACGACCTGCCCCGGCCCCCCTTCACATGTGAAAACGCTGTGTGGCGTGCATCCGGTCGTTCTGTCCCTGAGTGGCTTCCGCTCCCAACCAGGTGCTATGTGAGCAAGCGTTCAATTCGCCAAGCGCTCACGAAGCGTCACGTGCTGCGGATATACATTACAGTTTTGCCGAGGCCAGAGTCGAACAAGCCGGGCCCGCTTACTGATCCCCGCGCGACCCGCGAAGGCTTCACGCGTTGAGGATCTGCCACACTATCCTGCTCCAGGTTGGACAAACAAGCTGGTGAAAACAAGGCGGAGGCTAACAACGCCATGGCTACTTGTTCCAGTAGTCGGCAGTGAAAATGGACGGGTTCTACGAGTATTGAAGGGCGATCTCAGCTGGAAAGTTTGGGTTTAAAGTAAGCTTCAACGGTGAAGTTTTTAACTCGAAGCGGTGAAGTCCTTAACTTCGATAAGGGGACGATCAATATCTGCAAACAAGCCGTTTTCGTACAGTTGAAGCGCGAAGTTCGCTTCAGTATCTCTCTAAGCGAAGCACCCGTGCACTGCTGCAGCAAGGACTGCATCTGCCGAAACGCCGAAAACAATCAGCACGTCTTCTCATCAAGGCCCATTTCTCTGAAAAAGAAGAAAAGCATAGCTCCAAGCCCTGACTTCTTGTTCTTCCTGTCGGAGAGTATGGACAAACTTCTTTTTCTTCGGAGCAGAGCAAAAATATGTGTCTTTGAAACCGCTGAACTATGTATCCTCAATTCTAAATGTCCTTTCGCGAAGTGTCACAGGGAGTAAAATAAGTCTTCAAAGTGTAAGACGAGTTCTTGCATTATTTTCAATATAATATTTATAAAAATCAACGCAATCGATTAATCGATTAATTAATCGATTAAAAAGGGTTGCGATTAATCGGGTTAAATTTTTTAATCGACGCCCAGCTCCTAAAAATATAACATTGCTATTGCTGGACTAGCAACATTTAATGATGCCTCTTTTTCCTTCTTCTAATCCTTGATTTCAGTTTTCTTTTTCTTTACACTAAGTAAGATTTCTTAATTTTTACACTTGATTTAGGTTATCTATTTCTTTACGCTTAATTCGGAATGTCTTTCCTTTAACGCTTTTTTCTTCTCATTTAACACAGTGACCTTTCTGCTGTCGGAATGTTCTCATCCCTTTGTTCTGTCTTCTTTAAGCGATCTTCCTCTTCTTCTACCTTTCCCTGGAACTCATAACATTCCACAGGAAAATCTTCTCTGATTGAGTATTTTCTTTCCTGCAATGACCTTACTGCTGTCGGAATGTTCTCATCCCTTTTCTTCTGTCTTTAAGCGATCTTTCCTCTTCCTCTACCTTTGCCTGGAACTCATATCACTCCGCAGGAAAATCTTCTCTGAGTTGTGTAGTGCACCCCTCATGCAAAATTAACGATGGGGCGCACGTATAGACCCTTCCAGTGGCGTCACAACGGGGGGGGGGGGGGGGGGGGGCGGACCGCCCCGGGTGCAGCGCTCCGGGGGGTGCCGCGGCGGGCCACGGGGGGGGGGGAGTCGCGGTGGGTGACAAGCGGGGGGGAGGGTAGTTGCGGTGGAGGACCAGGCGGGGGGGGGGTTGCTCGCCGCGGGCCGCCGCCCCGGGTGCCGCTGACCCTAGTGACGCCACTGGACCCTTCCACTAAAAATGGTGGAAAGCGAAATCTCCCTCTCCTCTCACCCCGGCGCGTCGTCTGCTCCGTTGACTGCGCAGAGATGCGTTTCGATAACAAACCGAAATTTAAAAACAAGTGAATGTTGTTCGGCAAACACGGTGCGATCGTAGACATGGAGGTTTTGTTGACACACACGAAAAATCCACGGAACCCTATAAACAGCTTCGCTGTAAATCAATAAAATACCAACCTTTTTTTTTCTGCGATGCATACGTTTTGGAGAAGTGCTTTTGGCCCGCGTTTCGACAACCACCCTGTAAGAAGTCTGTTGATTCATGTTAATAAAAGACATAGTCGCGCAATTTAATTTCATTTTACAAAGGAGCTGTTAGGGGCTAGTTTCCTCAGTACCGTGTCCGCGGACAAGCGGCGTGTCGACACACATGGATGGATGGATGGATGGATGGATGAATACGGCTGAGCCCTTTGGATCGGGCGGTAGCTTACGCCACCTAGCCAATTTGTCTTACCATTTAAGCTTAGAATATTTAAATGTGAAAACTATATACACTCCACACTGAACAGAAAGTGAGGCTATAAAGCCCCCTTGCCATCAGTTAATAAGAAAATACCTAGTTTTCTTGTGCTTTCTGCCACCATTCACTTAATCTTTGATTGGTAATCTCTACTGTCTTGTAATCCACTTTTCCTTCGCTGTCTCTAAAACCCAATCACTTTATTAAATCTATGTTGTCTTCGGTAGGCATAGGGTGAAGCCCTTTACAGTAGAGTATCAAGTGCTCAGCCGTCTCGTCCACCTCTCCACAAGCAGCGCACACTGTATCCATTTCCTGGTACTTCGCTCTGTATGTTCTGGTTCGCAAAACACCTGTCCTTGCCTCAAACAACAATGAGCTTCCCCTAGAATTATCATAAATGCTTTCTTTGGCAATAACTGTTTTGTTTAATCTATAGCTTTCCAGAGCCCTCTTTGTCTGCATTCCCTCTAGCCACCGATCTCTTTCTGTGGCCTTAACTTTCTTCTTAACGGAGACCTGCTCTTCCGTAACCCCACTATAGCCCTAAAAACTTTCCTCTTAATTTCCTAGTGCGCTGTCTCCACTTTGTGTCTATACTCCTCATGTATAAAAAGCTAAAAACCTTTCGTGCCCATTGCTCCCCATCCATTTGCCTCAACCGATCCTCAAATTCTATCTTGCTCGCAGCTTCCCTGCCCTCAAATGACGCCCATCCCATGTCTCCTTGCACTCCCTGGTTTGGCGTTTTGCAATGTGCCCAGACACCAGACAGCTACCGCCATCTATAAGCGACAGTGGCAATCAGACAACCGGCTATGCCGGTTGTCTGGACAATGCACAACTCCAGACAGCTACCGCCATCTATAAGCGACAGTGGCAATCAGACAACCGGCTATGCCGGTTGTCTGGTTGCCGCTAGTCGCTCATAGATGGCGGCACCTTTCCAGCCTTTTCACTCTGGTTTTCACCAGAAAGGAAAGACTAAATTTTCTAGGCGTCGTCCTAGAAGTCGTCCTTGAGGTCGTCCTAGACGTCGTCCTCGAGGTCGTCCTAAAAGTCGTCCTTGAGATCGTCCTAGACGTCGTCCTTGAGGTCGTCCTAGACGTTGTCCTCGAGGTCGTCCTAAAAGTCGTCCTTGAGATCGTCCTAGACGTCGTCCTTGAGGTCGTCCTAGACGTTGTCCTCGAGGTCGTCCTAGAAGTCGTCCTTGAGATCGTCCTAGACGTCGTCCTTGAGGTCGTCCTAGACGTCGTCCTCGAGGTCGTCCTAGAAGTCGTCCTTGAGATCGTCCTAGACGTCGTCCTTGAGGTCGTCCTAGACGTTGTCCTCGAGGTCGTCCTAAAAGTCGTCCTTGAGATCGTCCTAGAAGTCGTCCTTGAGGTCGTCCTAGACGTTGTCCTCGAGGTCGTCCTAAAAGTCGTCCTTGAGATCGTCCTAAACGTCGTCCTTGAGGTCGTCCTAGAAGTCGTCCTCTGAGATCGTCCTAGACGTCGTCCTCGAGGTCGTCCTAAAAGTCGTCCTTGAGATCGTCCTAGACGTCGTCCTTGAGGTCGTCCTAGACGTTGTCCTCGAGGTCGTCCTAAAGTCGTCCTTGAGATCGTCCTAGACGTCGTCCTTGAGGTCGTCCTAGACGTCGTCCTTGAGGTCGTCCTAGAAGTCGTCCTTGAGATCGTCCTAGACGTCGTCCTTGAGGTCGTCCTAGACGTCGTCCTCGAGGTCGTCCTAAAAGTCGTCCTTGAGATCGTCCTAGACGTCGTCCTTGAGGTCGTCCTAGACGTCGTCCTCGAGGTCGTCCTAAAAGTCGTCCTTGAGATCGTCCTAGACGTCGTCCTTGAGGTCGTCCTAGACGTTGTCCTCGAGGTCGTCCTAAAAGTCGTCCTTGAGATCGTCCTAGACGTCGTCCTTGAGGTCGTCCTAGACGTCGTCCTCGAGGTCGTCCTAAAAGTCGTCCTTGAGATCGTCCTAGACGTCGTCCTTGAGGTCGTCCTAGACGTTGTCCTCGAGGTCGTCCTAGAAGTCGTCCTTGAGATCGTCCTAGAACGTCGTCCTTGAGGTCGTCCTAGACGTCGTCCTTGAGGTCGTCCTAAAAGTCGTCCTTGAGATAGTCCTAGACGTCGTCCTTGAGGTCGTCCTAGACGTTGTCCTCGAGGTCGTCCTAAAAGTCGTCCTTGAGATCGTCCTAGACGTCGTCCTTGAGGTCGTCCTAAAGTCGTCCTTGAGATCGTCCTAGACGTCGTCCTTGAGGTCGTCCTAAAAGTCGTCCTTGAGATCGTCCTAGACGTCGTCCTTGAGGTCGTCCTAGACGTTGTCCTCGAGGTCGTCCTAAAAGTCGTCCTTGAGATCGTCCTAGACGTCGTCCTTGAGGTCGTCCTAGACGTCGTCCTCGAGGTCGTCCTAAAAGTCGTCCTTGAGATCGTCCTAGACGTCGTCCTTGAGGTCGTCCTAGACGTCGTCCTCGAGGTCGTCCTAGACGTCGTCCTTGAGGTCGTCCTAGACGTCGTCCTTGAGGTCGTCCTAGAAGTCGTCCTTGAGATCGTCCTAGACGTCGTCCTTGAGGTCGTCCTAGACGTCGTCCTTGAGGTCGTCCTAGACGTCGTCCTTGAGGTCGTCCTAAACGTCGTCCTTGAGGTCGTCCTAGAAGTCGTCCTTGAGGTCGTCCTAGACGTCGTCCTTGAGGTCGTCCTAAAAGTCGTCCTTGAGATCGTCCTAGACGTCGTCCTTGAGGTCGTCCTAGACGTTGTCCTCGAGGTCGTCCTAAAAGTCGTCCTTGAGATCGTCCTAGACGTCGTCCTTGAGGTCGTCCTAGACGTCGTCCTTGAGGTCGTCCTAAAAGTCGTCCTTGAGATCGTCCTAGAACGTCGTCCTTGAGGTCGTCCTAGACGTTGTCCTCGAGGTCGTCCTAAAAGTCGTCCTTGAGATCGTCCTAGACGTCGTCCTTGAGGTCGTCCTAGACGTCGTCCTTGAGATCGTCCTAGACGTCGTCCTTGAGGTCGTCCTAGACGTCGTCCTTGAGGTCGTCCTAAAGTCGTCCTTGAGGTCGTCCTAGAAGTCGTCCTTGAGGTCGTCCTAGACGTCGTCCTTGAGGTCGTCCTAAAAGTCGTCCTTGAGGTCGTCCTAGACGTCGTCCTTGAGGTCGTCCTAGACGTTGTCCTCGAGGTCGTCCTAAAGTCGTCCTTGAGATCGTCCTAAACGTCGTCCTTGAGGTCGTCCTAGACGTCGTCCTTGAGGTCGTCCTAAAAGTCGTCCTTGAGATCGTCCTAGACGTCGTCCTTGAGGTCGTCCTAGACGTTGTCCTCGAGGTCGTCCTAGAAGTCGTCCTTGAGATCGTCCTAGACGTCGTCCTTGAGGTCGTCCTAAACGTCGTCCTTGAGATCGTCCTAGACGTCGTCCTTGAGGTCGTCCTAGACGTTGTCCTCGAGGTCGTCCTAAAGTCGTCCTTGAGATCGTCCTAGACGTCGTCCTTGAGGTCGTCCTAGACGTCGTCCTCGAGGTCGTCCTAGAAGTCGTCCTTGAGATCGTCCTAGACGTCGTCCTTGAGGTCGTCCTAGACGTCGTCCTTGAGGTCGTCCTAAAAGTCGTCCTTGAGATCGTCCTAGACGTCGTCCTTGAGGTCGTCCTAGACGTTGTCCTCGAGGTCGTCCTAAAAGTCGTCCTTGAGATCGTCCTAGACGTCGTCCTTGAGGTCGTCCTAGACGTCGTCCTCGAGGTCGTCCTAAGTCGCCTAGAAGTCGTCCTTGCAGATCGTCCTTGAGGTCGTCCTAGACGTCGTCCTTGAGGTCGTCCTAGACGTTGTCCTCGAGGTCGTCCTAAAAGTCGTCCTTGAGATCGTCCTAAACGTCGTCCTTGAGGTCGTCCTAGACGTCGTCCTTGAGGTCGTCCTAAAAGTCGTCCTTGAGATCGTCCTAGACGTCGTCCTTGAGGTCGTCCTAGACGTTGTCCTCGAGGTCGTCCTAAAAGTCGTCCTTGAGATCGTCCTAGACGTCGTCCTGTGAGGTCGTCCTAGACGTCGTCCTCGAGGTCGTCTAAAGTCGTCCTTGAGATCGTCCTAGACGTCGTCCTTGAGGTCGTCCTAGAAGTCGTCCTTGAGATAGTCCTAGACGTCGTCCTTGAGGTCGTCCTAGACGTTGTCCTCGAGGTCGTCCTAAAAGTCGTCCTTGAGGTCGTCCTAGACGTCGTCCTTGAGGTCGTCCTAGACGTCGTCCTTGAGGTCGTCCTAAAAGTCGTCCTTGAGATACGTCCTAGACGTCGTCCTTGAGGTCGTCCTAGACGTTGTCCTCGAGGTCGTCCTAAAAGTACGTCCTTGAGATCGTCCTAAACGTCGTCCTTGAGGTCGTCCTAGAGCGTCGTCCTCTGAGGTCGTCCTAGAAGTCGTCCTCGAGAGTCGTCCTAGAGCCGTCGTCCTTGAGGTCGTCCTAGAACGTCGTCCTCGAGGTCGTCCCTAAAAGTCGTCCTTGAGATCGTCCTAGAAGTCGTCCTTGAGGTCGTCCTAGACGTCGTCCTTGAGATCGTCCTAGAAGTCGTCCTTGAGGTCGTCCTAGAAGTCGTCCTTGAGATCGTCCTAGACGTCGTCCTTGAGGTCGTCCTAGAAGTCGTCCTTGAGGTCGTCCTGAGACGTCGTCCTTGAGGTCGTCCTAGACGTTGTCCTCGAGGTCGTCCTAGAAGTCGTCCTTGAGATCGTCCTAGAACGTCGTCCTTGAGGTCGTCCTAGA
The DNA here is from genome assembly GCA_037355805.1 of Ixodes ricinus. Taxonomy (NCBI): domain Eukaryota; kingdom Metazoa; phylum Arthropoda; class Arachnida; order Ixodida; family Ixodidae; genus Ixodes; species Ixodes ricinus. The sequence goes on along the minus strand of JAZHYW010063629.1, from coordinate 15,451 downwards.
CGTCGTCCTCGAGGTCGTCCTAAAAGTCGTCCTTGAGATCGTCCTAGAGGTCGTCCCGTGCCTCGAGGTCGTCCTAGAAGTCGTCCTTGAGGTCGTCCTAGACGTCGTCCTTGAGGTCGTCCTAGAAGTCGTCCTCGAGGTCGTCCTAGAAGTCGTCCTCGAGGTCGTCCTAAGACGTCGTCCTTGAGGTCGTCCTAGACGTCGTCCTCGAGATCGTCCTAGAAGTCGTCCTTGATGTCGTCCTAAACGTCGTCCTTGAGGTAGTCCTAGACGTCGTCCTTGAGGTCGTCCTAGAAGTCGTCCTTGAGGTCGTCCTAGACGTCGTCCTTGAGGTCGTCCTAGACGTTGTCCTCGAGGTCGTCCTAAAAGTCGTCCTTGAGATCGTCCTAGACGTCGTCCTTGAGGTCGTCCTAGACGTCGTCCTCGAGGTCGTCCTAAAAGTCGTCCTTGAGATCGTCCTAGACGTCGTCCTTGAGGTCGTCCTAGACGTCGTCCTTGAGATACGTCCTAGACGTTCGTCCTTGAGGTCGTCCTAGACGTCGTCCTCGAGGTCGTCCTACAAGTCGTCCTTGAGATCGTCCTAGACGTCGTCCTTGAGGTCGTCCTAAACGTCGTCCTTGAGATCGTCCTAGAGCGTCGTCCTTGAGGTCGTCCTAGACGTTGTCCTCGAGGTCGTCCTAAAGTCGTCCTTGAGATCGTCCTAGACGTCGTCCTTGAGGTCGTCTAGACGTCAGTCGCTTGAGTCGTCCTCAGAGCGCTCGTCCTTGAGGTCGTCCTAGACGTCGTCCTTGAGGTCGTCCTAGACGTCGTCCCTGTGCTAGAGGTCGTCCTGAGACGTTCGTCCTCGAGGTCGTCCTAGAAGTCGTCCTTGAGATCGTCCTAAACGTCGTCCTTGAGGTCGTCCTAGATCGTCGTCCTTGAGGTCGTCCTAGAAGTCGTCCTTGAGATCGTCCTAGACGTCGTCCTTGAGGTCGTCCTAGACGTCGTCCTCGAGGTCGTCCTAGAAGTCGTCCTTGAGATCGTCCTAGACGTCGTCCTTGAGGTCGTCCTAGACGTCGTCCTTGAGGTCGTCCTAGACGTCGTCCTTGAGGTCGTCCTAGAGGTCGTCCTTGAGGTCGTCCTAGACGTCGTCCTCTGAGGTCGTCCTAGAAGTCGTCCTTGAGATCGTCCTAGACGTCGTCCTTGAGGTCGTCCTAGACGTCGTCCTTGAGGTCGTCCTAGAAGTCGTCCTTGAGATCGTCCTAGACGTCGTCCTTGAGGTCGTCCTAGAGTTGTCCTTGAGGTCGTCCTAAGACGTCGTCCTTGAGGTCGTCCTAGACGTCGTCCTTGAGGTCGTCCTAGACGTCGTCCTTGAGGTCGTCCTAGAACGTCGTCCTTGAGGTCGTCCTAGAAGTCGTCCTTGAGATAGTCCTGACGTCGTCCTTGAGGTCGTCCTAGACGTCGTCCTCGAGGTCGTCCTAAAGTCGTCCTTGAGATCGTCCTAGACGTCGTCCTTGAGGTCGTCCTAGACGTTGTCCTCGAGGTCGTCCTAAAAGTCGTCCTTGAGATAGTCCTAGACGTCGTCCTTGAGGTCGTCCTAGACGTCGTCCTCGAGGTCGTCCTAGAAGTCGTCCTTGAGATCGTCCTAGACGTCGTCCTTGAGGTCGTCCTAGACGTCGTCCTTGAGAGTCGTCCTAGAAGTCGTCCTTGAGATCGTCCTAGACGTCGTCCTTGAGGTCGTCCTGAGACGTCGTCCTCGAGGTCGTCCTAAAAGTCGTCCTTGAGATCGTCCTAGACGTCGTCCTTGAGGTCGTCCTAGAGGTCGTCCTTGAGATCGTCCTAGACGTCGTCCTTGAGGTCGTCCTAGACGTCGTCCTTGAGGTCGTCCTAGACGTCGTCCTTGAGATCGTCCTAGAAGTCGTCCTTGAGGTCGTCCTAGACGTCGTCCTTCGAGGTCGTCCTAGAAGTCGTCCTTGAGGTCGTCCTAGAGGTCGTCCTAAAGTCGTCCTTGAGGTCGTCCTAGACGTCGTCCTTGAGGTCGTCCTAGACGTCGTCCTTGAGGTCGTCCTAGACGTCGTCCTTGAGGTCGTCCTAGACGTCGTCCTTGAGGTCGTCCTAGAAGTCGTCCTTGAGGTCGTCCTAGACGTCGTCCTTGAGGTCGTCCTAGACGTCGTCCTTGAGGTCGTCCTAGACGTCGTCCTCGAGGTCGTCCTAGACGTCGTCCTTGAGGTCGTCCTAAACGTCGTCCTTGAGGTCGTCCTAAAAGTCGTCCTTGAGATCGTCCTAGACGTCGTCCTTGAGGTCGTCCTAGACGTTGTCCTCGAGGTCGTCCTAGAAGTCGTCCTTGAGATCGTCCTAGACGTCGTCCTTGAGGTCGTCCTAGACGTCGTCCTCGAGGTCGTCCTAAAAGTCGTCCTTGAGATCAGTCCTAGACGTCGTCCTTGAGGTCGTCCTAAGAGTCGTCCTTGAGATAGTCCTAGACGTCGTCCTTGAGGTCGTCCTAGACGTCGTCCTCGAGGTCGTCCTAAACGTCGTCCTTGAGATCGTCCTAGAAGTCGTCCTTGAGGTCGTCCTAGACGTCGTCCTCGAGGTCGTCCTAGAAGTCGTCCTTGAGGTCGTCCTAGACGTCGTCCTTGAGGTCGTCCTAAAAGTCGTCCTTGAGATCGTCCTAGACGTCGTCCTTGAGGTCGTCCTAGACGTCGTCCTCGAGGTCGTCCTAAAAGTCGTCCTTGAGGTCGTCCTAGACGTCGTCCTTGAGATCGTCCTAGACGTCGTCCTTGAGGTCGTCCTAGACGTCGTCCTCGAGGTCGTCCTAGAGTCGTCCTTGAGGTCGTCCTAAACGTCGTCCTTGAGGTCGTCCTAGACGTCGTCCTGGGTCGTCCTAGACGTCGTCCTTGAGGTCGTCCTAAAAGTCGTCCTTGAGGTCGTCCTAGACGTCGTCCTTGAGGTCGTCCTAGACGTTGTCCTCGAGGTCGTCCTAAAGTCGTCCTTGAGATCGTCCTAGACGTCGTCCTTGAGGTCGTCCTAGACGTTGTCCTCGAGGTCGTCCTAAAAGTCGTCCTTGAGATAGTCCTAGACGTCGTCCTTGAGGTCGTCCTAGAAGTCGTCCTTGAGATCGTCCTAGACGTCGTCCTTGAGGTCGTCCTAAGAGTCGTCCTTGGAGATAGTCCTAGACGTCGTCCTTGAGGTCGTCCTAAAAGTCGTCCTTGAGATCGTCCTAGACGTCGTCCTTGAGGTCGTCCTAGACGTCGTCCTCGAGGTCGTCCTAAGAGTCGTCCTTGAGAGTCGTCCTTGAGACGTCGTCCTTGAGGTCGTCCTAGACGTCGTCCTCGAGATCGTCCTAGACGTTGTCCTCGAGAGTCGTCCTAAAAGTCGTCCTTGAGGTCAGTCCTAGACGTCGTCCTTGAGGTCGTCCTAAAAGTCGTCCTTGAGATAGTCCTAGACGTCGTCCTTGAGGTCGTCCTAGAAGTCGTCCTCGAGATCGTCCTAGACGTCGTCCTCGAGGTCGTCCTAAAACGTCGTCCTTGAGGTCGTCCTAGACGTCGTCCTTGAGGTCGTCCTAGACGTCGTCCTTGAGAGTCGTCCTAGACGTCGTCCTTGAGGTCGTCCTAGACGTCGTCCTTGAGATCGTCCTAGACGTCGTCCTCGAGGTCGTCCTAGAGTCGTCCCGAGGTCGTCCTAATCGTCCTGAGATCGTCCTAGACGTCGTCTTGAGGTCGTCCTAGACGTCGTCCTTGAGGTCGTCCTAGAGGTCTCTAAGTCGTCCTTGAGATCGTCCTAGACGTCGTCCTTGAGGTCGTCCTAGACGTCGTCCTTGAGGTCGTCCTAGACGTCGTCCTTGAGATCGTCCTAGACGTTCGTCCTTGAGGTCGTCCTAGAAGTCGTCCTTGAGATAGTCCTAGACGTCGTCCTCGAGGTCGTCCTAGAAGTCGTCCTTGAGATCGTCCTAGACGTCGTCCTTGAGGTCGTCCTAGACGTCGTCCTTGAGGTCGTCCTAGACGTCGTCCTTGAGATCGTCCTAGACGTCGTCCTTGAGGTCGTCCTAGAAGTCGTCCTTGAGATCGTCCTAGACGTCGTCCTTGAGGTCGTCCTAGACGTCGTCCTCGAGGTCGTCCTAAAAAGTCGTCCTTGAGATCGTCCTAGACGTCGTCCTTGAGGTCGTCCTAGACGTCGTCCTTGAGGTCGTCCTAGACGTCGTCCTTGAGGTCGTCCTAGACGTCGTCCTTGAGGTCGTCCTAAAAGTCGTCCTTGAGGTCGTCCTAGACGTCGTCCTTGAGGTCGTCCTAGACGTCGTCCTTGAGGTCGTCCTAAAAGTCGTCCTTGAGATCGTCCTAGACGTCGTCCTTGAGGTCGTCCTAAAAGTCGTCCTTGAGGTCGTCCTAGACGTCGTCCTTGAGGTCGTCCTAGACGTCGTCCTTGAGGTCGTCCTAAAAGTCGTCCTTGAGATCGTCCTAGACGTCGTCCTTGAGGTCGTCCTAAGAGTCGTCCTCGAGGTCGTCTCTAGACGTCGTCCTTGAGGTCGTCCTAGACGTCGTCCTTGAGGTCGTCCTAAACGTCGTCCTTGAGGTCGTCCTAGACGTCGTCCTTGAGGTCGTCCTAGACGTCGTCCTCGAGGTCGTCCTAAAGTCGTCCTTGAGATCGTCCTAGACGTCGTCCTTGAGGTCGTCCTAGACGTCGTCCTTGAGGTCGTCCTAGAAGTCGTCCTTGAGGTCGTCCTAGACGTCGTCCTTGAGGTCGTCCTAGACGTCTCCAGGTCGTCCTCGAGGTCGTCCTAGAAGTCGTCCTTGAGGTCGTCCTAAAGTGTCGTCCTTGAGGTCGTCCTAGACGTCGTCCTTGAGGTCGTCCTAGACGTCGTCCTTGAGGTCGTCCTAGACGTCGTCCTTGAGATCGTCCTAGACGTCGTCCTCGAGGTCGTCCTAGAAGTCGTCCTTGAGATCGTCCTAGACGTCGTCCTTGAGGTCGTCCTAGAAGTCGTCCTTGAGATCGTCCTAGACGTCGTCCTTGAGGTCGTCCTAAAGTCGTCCTTGAGATCGTCCTAGACGTCGTCCTTGAGGTCGTCCTAGACGTCGTCCTCGAGGTCGTCCTAGAAGTCGTCCTTGAGATCGTCCTAGACGTCGTCCTTGAGGTCGTCCTAGAAGTCGTCCTTGAGGTCGTCCTAGACGTCGTCCTAGACGTCGTCCTTGAGGTCGTCCTAGAAGTCGTCCTTGAGGTCGTCCTAGACGTCGTCCTTGAGGTCGTCCTAGACGTCGTCCTTGAGGTCGTCCTAGACGTCGTCCTTGAGGTCGTCCTAGACGTCGTCCTTGAGGTCGTCCTAGACGTCGTCCTTGAGGTCGTCCTAGAAGTCGTCCTTGAGGTCGTCCTAGACGTCGTCCTTGAGATCGTCCTAGACGTCGTCCTTGAGGTCGTCCTAGACGTCGTCCTTGAGGTCGTCCTAGACGTCGTCCTCGAGGTCGTCCTAGAAGTCGTCCTTGAGATCGTCCTAGACGTCGTCCTTGAGGTCGTCCTAGACGTCGTCCTTGAGGTCGTCCTAGAGGTCGTCCTTGAGGTCGTCCTAGACGTCGTCCTCGAGGTCGTCCTAGAAGTCGTCCTTGAGGTCGTCCTAGACGTCGTCCTTGAGGTCGTCCTAGAAGTCGTCCTTGAGGTCGTCCTAGACGTCGTCCTTGAGGTCGTCCTAGACGTCGTCCTCGAGGTCGTCCTAGAAGTCGTCCTTGAGGTCGTCCTAGACGTCGTCCTTGAGGTCGTCCTAGACGTCGTCCTTGAGGTCGTCCTAGACGTCGTCCTTGAGGTCGTCCTAGACGTCGTCCTCGAGGTCGTCCTAGAAGTCGTCCTTGAGATCGTCCTAGACGTCGTCCTTGAGGTCGTCCTAGACGTCGTCCTTGAGGTCGTCCTAGAAGTCGTCCTTGAGATCGTCCTAGACGTCGTCCTTGAGGTCGTCCTAGAAGTCGTCCTTGAGGTCGTCCTAGACGTCGTCCTTGAGGTCGTCCTAGACGTCGTCCTCGAGGTCGTCCTAGAAGTCGTCCTTGAGGTCGTCCTAGACGTCGTCCTTGAGGTCGTCCTAGACGTCGTCCTCGAGGTCGTCCTAGAAGTCGTCCTTGAGGTCGTCCTAGACGTCGTCCTTGAGGTCGTCCTAGACGTTGTCCTCGAGGTCGTCCTAGAAGTCGTCCTTGAGATCGTCCTAGACGTCGTCCTTGAGGTCGTCCTAGAGGTCGTCCTTGAGGTCGTCCTAGACGTCGTCCTCGAGGTCGTCCTAGAAGTCGTCCTTGAGGTCGTCCTAGACGTCGTCCTTGAGGTCGTCCTAGAAGTCGTCCTTGAGATCGTCCTAGACGTCGTCCTTGAGGTCGTCCTAGAAGTCGTCCTTGAGATCGTCCTAGACGTCGTCCTTGAGGTCGTCCTAGACGTCGTCCTCGAGGTCGTCCTAGAAGTCGTCCTTGAGGTCGTCCTAGACGTCGTCCTTGAGGTCGTCCTAGAAGTCGTCCTTGAGGTCGTCCTAGACGTCGTCCTTGAGGTCGTCCTAGACGTCGTCCTTGAGGTCGTCCTAGACGTCGTCCTTGAGGTCGTCCTAGACGTTGTCCTCGAGGTCGTCCTAGAAGTCGTCCTTGAGGTCGTCCTAGACGTCGTCCTTGAGGTCGTCCTAGAAGTCGTCCTTGAGATCGTCCTAGACGTCGTCCTTGAGGTCGTCCTAGAAGTCGTCCTTGAGATCGTCCTAGACGTCGTCCTTGAGGTCGTCCTAGAAGTCGTCCTTGAGGTCGTCCTAGACGTCGTCCTTGAGGTCGTCCTAGACGTCGTCCTTGAGGTCGTCCTAGAAGTCGTCCTTGAGGTCGTCCTAGACGTCGTCCTTGAGGTCGTCCTAGAAGTCGTCCTTGAGGTCGTCCTAGACGTCGTCCTTGAGGTCGTCCTAGAAGTCGTCCTCGAGGTCGTCCTAGACGTCGTCCTTGAGGTCGTCCTAGACGTCGTCCTTGAGGTCGTCCTAGACGTCGTCCTTGAGGTCGTCCTAGAAGTCGTCCTTGAGGTCGTCCTAGACGTCGTCCTCGAGGTCGTCCTAGAAGTCGTCCTTGAGATCGTCCTAGACGTCGTCCTTGAGGTCGTCCTAGAAGTCGTCCTTGAGGTCGTCCTAGACGTCGTCCTTGAGGTCGTCCTAGAGGTCGTCCTTGAGGTCGTCCTAGAAGTCGTCCTTGAGGTCGTCCTAGACGTCGTCCTTGAGGTCGTCCTAGACGTCGTCCTTGAGGTCGTCCTAGACGTCGTCCTTGAGGTCGTCCTAGAAGTCGTCCTTGAGGTCGTCCTAGACGTCGTCCTTGAGGTCGTCCTAGACGTCGTCCTCGAGGTCGTCCTAGACGTCGTCCTTGAGATCGTCCTAGACGTCGTCCTTGAGGTCGTCCTAGAAGTCGTCCTTGAGGTCGTCCTAGACGTCGTCCTTGAGGTCGTCCTAGAGGTCGTCCTTGAGGTCGTCCTTGAGGTCGTCCTAGACGTCGTCCTCGAGGTCGTCCTAGACGTCGTCCTTGAGGTCGTCCTAGAAGTCGTCCTTGAGGTCGTCCTAGACGTCGTCCTTGAGGTCGTCCTAGACGTCGTCCTTGAGGTCGTCCTAGACGTCGTCCTTGAGGTCGTCCTAGAAGTCGTCCTTGAGGTCGTCCTAGACGTCGTCCTTGAGGTCGTCCTAGAAGTCGTCCTTGAGGTCGTCCTAGACGTCGTCCTTGAGGTCGTCCTAGACGTCGTCCTCGAGGTCGTCCTAGACGTCGTCCTTGAGGTCGTCCTAGACGTCGTCCTTGAGGTCGTCCTAGAAGTCGTCCTTGAGGTCGTCCTAGACGTCGTCCTTGAGGTCGTCCTAGACGTCGTCCTCGAGGTCGTCCTAGAAGTCGTCCTTGAGGTCGTCCTAGACGTCGTCCTTGAGGTCGTCCTAGACGTCGTCCTTGAGGTCGTCCTAGACGTCGTCCTTGAGATCGTCCTAGACGTCGTCCTTGAGGTCGTCCTAGACGTCGTCCTCGAGGTCGTCCTAGAAGTCGTCCTTGAGGTCGTCCTAGACGTCGTCCTTGAGGTCGTCCTAGAGTCGTCCTTGAGGTCGTCCTAGACGTCGTCCTTGAGGTCGTCCTAGACGTCGTCCTCGAGGTCGTCCTAGAAGTCGTCCTTGAGGTCGTCCTAGACGTCGTCCTTGAGGTCGTCCTAGAAGTCGTCCTTGAGGTCGTCCTAGACGTCGTCCTTGAGGTCGTCCTAGACGTCGTCCTCGAGGTCGTCCTAGACGTCGTCCTTGAGGTCGTCCTAGACGTCGTCCTTGAGGTCGTCCTAGACGTCGTCCTCGAGGTCGTCCTAGAAGTCGTCCTTGAGGTCGTCCTAGACGTTGTCCTTGAGGTCGTCCTAGACGTCGTCCTTGAGGTCGTCCTAGACGTCGTCCTCGAGGTCGTCCTAGACGTCGTCCTTGAGGTCGTCCTAGAAGTCGTCCTTGAGATCGTCCTAGACGTCGTCCTTGAGGTCGTCCTAGAAGTCGTCCTTGAGGTCGTCCTAGACGTCGTCCTTGAGGTCGTCCTAGACGTCGTCCTTGAGGTCGTCCTAGAAGTCGTCCTTGAGGTCGTCCTAGACGTCGTCCTTGAGGTCGTCCTAGACGTCGTCCTTGAGGTCGTCCTAGAGGTCGTCCTTGAGGTCGTCCTAGACGTCGTCCTTGAGGTCGTCCTAGACGTCGTCCTTGAGGTCGTCCTAGACGTCGTCCTTGAGGTCGTCCTAGACGTTGTCCTCGAGGTCGTCCTAGAAGTCGTCCTTGAGATCGTCCTAGACGTCGTCCTTGAGGTCGTCCTAGACGTCGTCCTCGAGGTCGTCCTAAAAGTCGTCCTTGAGGTCGTCCTAGACGTCGTCCTTGAGGTCGTCCTAGACGTCGTCCTTGAGGTCGTCCTAGAAGTCGTCCTTGAGGTCGTCCTAGACGTCGTCCTTGAGGTCGTCCTAGAAGTCGTCCTTGAGGTCGTCCTAGACGTCGTCCTTGAGGTCGTCCTAGAAGTCGTCCTTGAGGTCGTCCTAGACGTCGTCCTTGAGGTCGTCCTAGACGTCGTCCTCGAGGTCGTCCTAAAAGTCGTCCTTGAGGTCGTCCTAGACGTCGTCCTTGAGGTCGTCCTAGAAGTCGTCCTTGAGGTCGTCCTAGACGTCGTCCTTGAGGTCGTCCTAGAAGTCGTCCTTGAGGTCGTCCTAGACGTCGTCCTTGAGGTCGTCCTAAGACGTCGTCCTCGAGGTCGTCCTAGACGTCGTCCTTGAGGTCGTCCTAGAAGTCGTCCTTGAGGTCGTCCTAGACGTCGTCCTTGAGGTCGTCCTAGAAGTCGTCCTCGAGGTCGTCCTAGACGTCGTCCTTGAGGTCGTCCTAGACGTCGTCCTCGAGGTCGTCCTAGAAGTCGTCCTTGAGATCGTCCTAGACGTCGTCCTTGAGGTCGTCCTAGACGTCGTCCTTGAGGTCGTCCTAGACGTCGTCCTTGAGGTCGTCCTAGACGTTGTCCTCGAGGTCGTCCTAGAAGTCGTCCTTGAGGTCGTCCTAGACGTCGTCCTTGAGGTCGTCCTAGAAGTCGTCCTTGAGGTCGTCCTAGACGTCGTCCTTGAGGTCGTCCTAGACGTCGTCCTTGAGGTCGTCCTAGACGTCGTCCTCGAGGTCGTCCTAGAAGTCGTCCTTGAGGTCGTCCTAGACGTCGTCCTTGAGGTCGTCCTAGAAGTCGTCCTTGAGGTCGTCCTAGACGTCGTCCTCGAGGTCGTCCTAGAAGTCGTCCTTGAGGTCGTCCTAGACGTTGTCCTCGAGGTCGTCCTAGAAGTCGTCCTTGAGGTCGTCCTAGACGTCGTCCTTGAGGTCGTCCTAGACGTTGTCCTTGAGGTCGTCCTAGACGTCGTCCTTGAGGTCGTCCTAGACGTCGTCCTTGAGGTCGTCCTAGACGTCGTCCTTGAGGTCGTCCTAAAAGTCGTCCTTGAGGTCGTCCTAGACGTCGTCCTTGAGGTCGTCCTAGACGTCGTCCTCGAGGTCGTCCTAGAAGTCGTCCTTGAGGTCGTCCTAGACGTCGTCCTTGAGGTCGTCCTAGACGTTGTCCTCGAGGTCGTCCTAGAAGTCGTCCTTGAGGTCGTCCTAGACGTCGTCCTCGAGGTCGTCCTAGACGTTGTCCTCGAGGTCGTCCTAGAAGTCGTCCTTGAGGTCGTCCTAGACGTCGTCCTTGAGGTCGTCCTAGAAGTCGTCCTTGAGGTCGTCCTAGACGTCGTCCTCGAGGTCGTCCTAGAAGTCGTCCTTGAGGTCGTCCTAGACGTCGTCCTTGAGGTCGTCCTCAGACGTCGTCCTCGAGGTCGTCCTAAACGTCGTCCTTGAGATCGTCCTAGACGTCGTCCTTGAGGTCGTCCTAGACGTTGTCCTTGAGGTCGTCCTAAAAGTCGTCCTTGAGGTCGTCCTAGAGCGTCGTCCTAGAAGTCGTCCTGAGCGTCGTCCTCGAAGTCGTCCTGAGGTCGTCCTAGAAGTTGTCCTTGAGGTCGTCCTAGACGTTGTCCTCGAGGTCGTCCTAGAAGTTGTCCTGGAGATCGTCCCAGACGTCGTCCTTGAGGTCGTCCTAGACGTTGTCCTCGAGGTCGTCTTAGAATGTCGTCCTTGAGATCGTCCTAGACGTCGTCCTTGAGGTCGTCCTAGACGTTGTCCTCGAGGTCGTCCTAGAAGTCGTCCTTGAGGTCGTTCTAGACGTCGTCCTTGAGGTCGTCCTAGACGTCGTCCTCGAGGTCGTTCTAGAAGTCGTCCTTGAGGTCGTCCTAGACGTCGTCCTTGAGGTCGTCCTAGACGTTGTCCTCGAGGTCGTTCTAGAAGTCGTTCTTGAGGTCGTCCTAGACGTCGTCCCTTGAGGTTGTCCTAGACGTTGTCCTTGAGGTCGTCCTAAAAGTCGTCCTTGAGGTCGTCCTAGACGTCGTCCTTGAGGTCGTTCTTGAAGTCGTCCTTAAGGTCGTCCTAGACGTTGTCCTCGAGGTCGTTCCAGAAGTCGTCCTTGAGATCGTCTCTAGACGTCTTCCTTGAGGTCGTCCTAGACGTTGTCCTCGAGGTCGTTCCTAGAAGTCGTCCTTGAGATCGTCCTAGACGTCGTCCTTGAGGTCGTCCTAGACGTTGTCCTTGAGGTCGTCCTAGAAGTCGTCCTTGAGGTCGTCCTAGACGTCGTCCTTGAGGTCGTTCTTGAAGTCGTCCTTAGTGAGCGTCGTCCTCTAGGCGTCGTCCTCGAGGTCGTCCTAGAAGTCGTCCTTGAGGTCGTCCTAGACGTCGTCCTTGAGGTCGTCCTAGACGTCGTCCTTGAGGTCGTCCTAGAGCGTCGTCCTTGAGGTCGTCCTAGACGTCGTCCTCGAGGTCGTTCTAGAAGTCGTCCTTGAGGTCGTCCTAGACGTTGTCCTCGAGGTCGTCCTAGAAGTCGTTCTTGAGATCGTCCTAGACGTTGTCCTCGAGGTCGTCCTAGAAGTCGTCCTTGAGATCGTCCTAGACGTCGTCCTTGAGGTCGTCCTAGAAGTCGTCCTTAAGGTCGTCCTAGACGTTGTCCTTGAGGTCGTCCTAGAAGTCGTCCTTGAGGTCGTCCTAGACGTCGTCCTCGAGGTTGTCCTAGAAGTCGTCCTTGAGATCGTCCTAGACGTCGTTCTTGAGGTCGTCCTAGAAGTCGTCCTTGAGGTCGTTCTAGACGTCGTCCTCGAGGTCGTCCTAGAAGTCGTCCTTGAGATCGTCCTAGACGCCGTCCTGAGGTCGTCCTAGACGTCGTCCTCGAGGTCGTCCTAGAAGTCGTCCTCGAGGTCGTCTCAGACGTCGTCCTCTAGGCATCGTCCTAGACGTCGTAAAGATAACAGCTTAGCTGGCCCTCCATCTTCACTTGAAGTGGAAAGGCTCTACATCTTTTAGTTCTTGGCTACGTTCTATGGAAACACTCTAAACACTGGAACGACCTGAAGTCTCAAACACGCGGCCCACGACTCCTCTAGAACGCGACCCGCAAGTGTCCCGTGGCTGCGAGGCTCCCTTCCCTATGCCTCGAGCGCTGCATGCGCCCTAAATTATGACCTCTTGTTGTCCATTTATTTTCACTGGAAACGTAGATTTGCTCTTATGACATTTGAATGTATTTAGCACTAATCTGTTTTCTCTTTAGATCGAGGATCGTTTCGTCTTACAAACCGTTAAGATGCAAGTAGTTTCTTGTAGTTCTGCAATAAAAATCACCAGGAAAGTGAAAATTATTGTACGAAAAAAACATTCCTTCGAGACATTAAACTTGGACACCTCCCGAGTCAACTGAGCGACTTAGTAACGATTACGTGCTTAATTTCTACTTGTATTCAAAAATTCCAGCGGGTTGGCTGGATGGTGGTATTTTAAATCTCGACAATCACACGAGGCGTAAACCCGAAGTAGTTGTATGAATAAATTAAAGCTAAAGACAGCTCTGGCAAAACGGATATTTTACAAAAAGCAAACAGCACGAGATCTCTTTTAGGAAATCTCTGGGTGACGATGAAACACTCAGCTGCTTTGCAACGTAAAACACCATCGTTGTTCGTTTTTACAGCGGAGCTGTAAAGGGCTATAATTCTGAGGGTAAAAGCGCTAAAAACAACGGACAAGTAAAATAAATGAACAACACAGAGCGCTAGTTTCCCCAGTTTCGTGTCCGCCACCAAATAAATGTAGACACAAAACTCTGGACAGCTACTGCCATCTACGAGCGATGGCAACAACCAGACAACCGGCTTGCCGGTTGTCTGGCTGCCGCCGGCGCTCATATAGGACGGACCTTTTCAGCCTTTGCAATCTGGTTTTCACCAGAGTGGAAAGGCTGAGTTACTCAGGGCGTCGTCCTAGAAGTCGTCCTCTAGAACGACGCCCAGAGGACGACGTCCCCTAGAGGTCGTCGAGGACGATTTCTAGGACAACTTTTAGGACGCCCTCGAGGTCGTCTTAGACGTCATCCGAGAGGTTGTCCTCCAGGTCGTCCTAGAAGTCGAACTTAATGTCGTCCTAGACGTCGTCCTTGAGGTCGTCCTTGACGTCGTCCTCTAGGCGTCGTCCTTGAGGTCGTCCAAGAAGGCGTCCTTTAGGTCGTCCCATTATAGAACAGCTTCGCTGGTCTTCCTTCTTCACCAAAGTGGAAAGGCTGAAAGCTTTTTTTTTATCCTCATATATCAGGGGTGGCCAGGCTGACCCAGCCTAAGAGCCGCAAACAAAAGAACGAAACTTCCAAGAGCCGCAAGAGGGGGGGGTAAGGGGGGCGGTAAGGGGTGGGCGGGTAAACTTAATTCGAGCAGTAAATAAAGCTTTAAGTTCTTTCAATCTATCCGAGTTAAAAGCAGTCCAACCGTACGTAAGGTAGCAGTACCATAAAACAACCAAACCGCAACCTGTCTTTCGATTTGAAACGCGTTCCATTTCTTTTTTGGGGGAAGTACTCCTGTGACCGGGAGGGACGCCGGGGGGGGGGGGAGGGGGAGGAGGAGCCGCGAGCCGCACTTTAACACGCGAAGAGCCGCATGAGGCTCGCGAGCCGCAGCTTGGCCACCCCTGTCATATATATTAACCCTTTCCCCCTCCCACAATGGCACTCGACATATTGGGTGTTGGCTACCCCCCACACTCAAATGAGTTTGAGACCCCTGGGATAGACAATCGAACCAAAGAAGTTGGTAGAATTATGGCAGATTAGAAAGTTGGAGGCGTAAAGAAGTCGTAAGGATACCCATATACTCCGAATTCATGTTTGAAATTTTTTAACGTCATCCCCTAGTTCAGTGGTTCTCAACCATCGATGTTTCGCGGACCCCTTGTGGATCGGCGGAGATGATGGAGGAACCCTTTTCGTGGTTATGGGAGGTGGAGTGTATAAGTTAAATATAATAATGACGTAATAAATGGATTTAGCAAAGGGCTAGTGTGAAGTAGACTTCTCTTATGGACATACACACGAGAAAACTAGCCCGAAAATGGAAAAATTCCTTCTCGATCTGAAAAACAAGTTTTAATAACGGGCTTGACTGATGAGGCAGGACTTCGCGGACCCCTTGTTTGTTTCTAAAGAAGCCCATGGGGACCGTAGAGCAAGTCGTTAGTTCCGAATCGGACCGCTTTGTATTATGTGATTTTTTATTTCTTATTACAGGTTTCGCGTGTTGTGCTTGTATGCCCCTACCCCTAATAAGGCAGAGGAGCGTTTAATTATTTTCCAACACATTGAAAACTATGTTTGAACTGATACTTTAGTTATTTTGTTGGGCGATTTTAACTTTGTGTCCGCACCGCAGGATCGATCCAATAGCGCGCGGTTTAGAGACGCAAGTACTATGTTGTTGAGCGATATTGGTTGAGCGTCATGAATTAGAGAATGTTGCTCACTGCGCGTCAGGCGGCAAGGGTGTGCAGTTCACGCACTTTCAAGGTGCAAGTCATGCGCGATTAGATACAGCGTACGTTTCCCCTGAGATTATTGGAGCGTGTCACCAATATTCAGTAGATCACGTGTCTTTTGGTGATCATTCTCTCGTTTCTTTTAAACTTTGTTCTTCCAAAGAGACTCCTAAGACGTTCGTGTGTGAGTTGTGGAAATTTAGTGCAAAACTTCTCGAAGATGAATCGTTCGTAAAGGCGGTCCGTAAAAATATTGAAGATTCATCTAGCGCGAGAAGGCAAGATTTTGGGGCTAAATGAGAATTATTGAAACAGGAAACAAAAATGTTATCTATCGAGCGCGCTAGTGTATTAAAGCACGAACAACAGAAAGAAACACGCGAGTTTAAACGGCCTGCTCAAAAGCTGATGCAGGAAGAATGTCAATCGCCCGGTTTTCTATAAAAATGTCTTGAATACCTAGATACAGAACAATATAGGGGGGGGGGGGGCGCGTTGGTGCGAGCGCGGTGGAGGCTATCATCGCGCGGCGAGATACCCATGGAAAGAGCCAAACGAACAGAAAGACTCGCTTCAGGATGTCCTGAAGCGAGTCAAAAGAATAGTGGTGCTTGCTTGCGCGAAAGCGTTTTTCTTTAAATTGCATACTCAAACGCTGTCCGTTAAAGGTTGGCTAGCCGAAAAGGGCTTGCCCGTAGCGTGGTCGGATAAATGTTTATTGTGCAAAAAGCAAGAAACAACCGAACACGTCTTCCTGGACTGCTGGGATGCTGCGTTCCTTTGGGACGTCTTGCAAAGAACCCTCAAAAAAGACCTCCCTCTAACGCCACATGGGGTTCGTTTTTACCTGTGGAAGGGGACAGCACTGTGCCCCTGGACATGACCATGCTGATGGGCCTCCACAGTTTATGGAAGTGTAGTATGGCCGTGCGCCACGCAGACATTGATGTACGTCCTGAGCACAAGTATTTTGTTGAGCATATGTTTACTGCTCAACAAAATACTTGTGCTCAGGACGAAGAAACGTACAGGGCCCAGCAGCCCCAGCCTGAGTGATGACCACTTCTTGAGACACTCGCTTCCCTCAAAATTTTTTAGTACTTCTGACGTCAGTGATGATGTGTG
>JAZHYW010063623.1:0-53913 GCA_037355805.1 Ixodes ricinus | reverse complement strand
AGCTACGGGTAGGAACACCCCGACGCCGGTGCTGCCTACTCTTCACGGGCAACTCTACTACTATGGTCAGGTACATGTTAAGAATATGCCAGAAGCTTCTCCCCTCACTCTCGTTACTGCCTGACAGTGTTCCTCCGCGATGCAAAAATATTTCTCTGCCGTGGTGCTTGTCGCGCTAACGTCACATAACTTGTCGGAGCTATTGCCTTGATTGATCCACGGAGCAATTCGATGCCGTGTTTTGCACGCGGCGATGTTTATTTGAAGCATTCTTGTTTTGTTTCCTGCCACATAGTCGTGGCCATCCGAAGTGTTTCTTTTTTGGGGTGTCTGTTGTTACAGAGATGAAAGCGGCAAGCAGGAATAAAAAGATACCGCGTTTTGCGATGAAGCCAAACGATTTTACGGAAACCGGGCCGGACACAATGGTCGGGCACACCTCTGCGCCAGCGTCGCCGTCGTCTTCGTAGCGACGCGACGCATTGACTTTGTGATTTGGCGGATATTCTGATGAATGGGCGATATAGGTTGTTAAGCACACCGACCAGAGTTTTTTTTCTTCTCCGGCACCATAGAAAAAACTGTTTCTGTAAGTGCTAGAACTGTAAAGGAAAAACACGCTATTTTATTGACTATTCGAAGACGCATTTAATAAAAGTGTCACACCCCAAGCTTCTTTTAAAGTTAAAAGTCATTCTTAAGATCTACCTTCCTGCTCGATTGTATTTCTGATTTTTTTTATTTCAGGTCGCAGTGTGATTTGTTTGCGAGATGCCTTCTCTTCCGAAGTTTCGCTCAGCTCAGGTGTATCTCCGGGAATCGGTGTTATGGCGTGTTTTTATTTATTTTATATATAAATGATATTGTGGTAAGCCTACCGGTTAAAAAAATTCGTCTTTATGTAAATGACTGCATTCACTCTAATGCTATTTCGACTTTTTAATGATAAACTGGTATTCAATGAATCCTTCGTCCGTTCTTTTTTTTAATTGGAGCTTGAAGCGGCTTGATGGATGTTAACTTTCATAAGACTGTGTTTATATGATTTACGAATAATAATTATCCTTTAGTTTTTAGCTATGGCATTGATGATGTAATTTTTAAATGATGTAAAAGAAGTCACATATTTGAGGTGTTTCTTCAAGTTTAACCTTAAATGGGACAGGCACGTCAACTTTATTTGATCATCGCGCTCTTACGGAATTTAGGTTATATTAAACGTACTACCAAAGTGCTCTATTAAAGAGGTTAAGCTTTGTGCAAGACCCTTGTTAGGCCCATCTTGAGAAGTATGAATCTATTGTTTTGGATCATTATTTTAAGGAAGACATTAATCTCATATAGTCTACTGTAATGCCTTCTACTGTAATGCCTTACTCCCTACTGTAATGCCTTCTAGGCGATGCCAGGTACTCTAATAAATAAAATAAATAAATAAATCCAGGCCAAGGCTGTAAGATTTATTTTTTGAACGAGTATGGCCGCAATTTCTCTCCATCCTCGGCTTTTTCATATCTCGGGGCTGGAGCCTTTGTGTAGAAGGCGGACAATTGATATAATTAATTGAAATGTTACACAGAATTTTTAAAAGAGGACTGGCGGAATTGAGCGAGAGTAAATATATTTCATTCTCGACCTAATACACGCACCAGATGATCTCATTCATTAAGTATTGTTCCTTTTCAGTCTCATACTAACTGCTTCAAATATTCGTTTTTTCAGCGTAGTATTGAAATTGTGAACAGTGTTGTACGGAACGGCGTTCCAAGGAACGGCGTTCCTGGAACGCGTTCCTTTTAGGAGGAACGAAGGAACGCCGTCGTTTCATTTTACATCGGTGGAACTGGAACGGGAACTCGTTACATTTTTACTGGAACGGAAAGAGTAACGGCGTTCGTTTTTTTCGTTCAGTGGGGTAATTTTTATTTTATTTGTAACAGGGAAATTTTAAAAGTATAAAAACTATATCTTCACGAACATATTGTTTTTAACTTGTTAACCTTTTGGCTACTTATCTTAGGGCTTATTTTGTGTGGTCCTCGCTTGGCGACAGTCGGGTGCCGGATAGCTAGTGGACATTGATTATTTTTTGAGTGCCCGAGACTGCGGTACAAAAAGCAAACCTTATAGTCGCAAGAAAAGACACAGAAAGAGGGACGTTTCAAACTCAGCTACTTTCTTTGCCCTCCCCCTTCCACGAATCCTCATACCCACAGAAATCTAAGGCCGACTAAAGACATTTCTCAACTTCCATAAAGAGACCTGCAGTTACAACAAAATCACAGGCTACCAAACATCGAACGCACCCTTGTATCCTGAACATTGGTCACTTAAAAGACGCACAAAAATTAACCTTGATTCCTTCTCCCTTGTCCCTCGCCTTCAAACTGAACAACGAATCCAATTTTCACGAAGAAGAACTGGAAGTTTCCAAGATTGACCTTCCAAAAGCCCTACCCTCTCCTTCACTTGCTCGTCTTGCGGACAGCAACATCGAGAAACAACTGTTGTTAAGTTTTAACAAGGGACTTTGTTAGATTGAAACGTGTGAAATTGTTCTAAAACGCTCGTGCCATGTGGGGTGGCAATACATTTGGCTCGTCTGAATCGTTCATCACAAATATGAATATGGTTAAAAGCTGAAATTTTTAAACTTCAATATATCAGCAAATAACACCTCGATTCCGCTTGTTTTCTTCTTCTGGTGCCCTTCCATCACGGCATATAAATTTGTATGTACCCATTTGATGTGATAGATAAAGAAAAAGCTTTGCTTGATCTAACTAAATATGGTAATCAGCGAAATACAAAAGTAACGTATATGTAACGATGCGTTCCATTTTTTAACTGTAACGGGAACGAGTTCCTTTTACACCGATGGAACTTGTAACGGGAACGCGTTCCAAAAATCAGAAGGAACGAGGAACGAGCTTTCGTTCCATTTTTTGAGGAACGTGTACAACACTGATTGTGAATAATCTTGATACGAAAATACGTACTCTTCCCTATGTTGATTTTATTAGCCCGGTTCTGCTTATGTCTTTTCACTAACACATGACGTGATCGTTTCATTTCTGTTATGTTCAAGGGCATATTGTATTGTTGGCTGTTATTTTGTCACCTTGTTACTCTATCTATACCACTCCTGCAATGACATCATAGAGGTCGCGGTATGTATGTAAATAAATAAAAAAGTAAATAAAAATCGCAGCCTGGTCATATTTGGGTTTAATCTGCCTCTAGCCCCTGGTGACTAAAAGAGCTGAAGGTTTCTGTTGATACACAAGCCGGGTGTGACCTCGAGCCCTTGTCAGCTGTTGTTCTTTATGTTGAGAACCTCAGTGGCAGTAAAGCGGCTCGGCAGAACGTCATGCGATCAGCTACTCTTCTTGGGCGTGTAAAAAAATCTCAGAAGATGTATTTAGAAAGACGAGGTCTTTTTACATTTTTCACTTCGCAGGTCACATAATTCCCCCCCCCCCCCAAAAAAAAAATGTTGAGAATAAGTTGCATGTCGCACGGCGCTCTTGTAGCGTATGGTAATGAGGGTTTTATTTTCTTCTTAGAATTTGTTCAGTATTAATTTTCAACAGCTTTAGGCATCCTGTAGTAGTTTTTTTTATAAAAATATTTGATTACATAAAGATATATTTTCGGTTTAACTTACTTCTGGAGTCTCGTATCTCTCAGGAGGGAGTCTACGTTGTTCTGTTGTCTCCAAATTAGGCACTGTAAAAGACACACTCAGAATTGACACTTGTTTAAACAAACACTTCTTAGCTCGCACGTCAAACACAGATAACCCTTCTATTCTAAGTGTCATGTTCACTTCTTTTGTAGCGCGAACCTCTGACGGATCGTAGCACTAAGATACAACCCGTAGACATCAAACATTCATTACATTTTCTGAAAAATTTAATAACATGTTGATGTATACAGCACTTTTCAGGGGGCGGACAACATGATGATTGGCTGGAAGCACTCGGGTAAGTCAGTAAACGGCAAAGGATGCACTCCCTATAGTGAGCGAATAGCAACTTCGGAGCGGACTTCCACCCCTACATCACTCCAAACAAGTTCACTGCGGTGCTGCGTTGAAATGAGCCTCTCACCAACAAGCTTATTTGCTCAGTGTGGCGCTAGTTTTTCTATTTACCGATGTTTACCGATTCATGGTAATTCAAAATATTTTAAACTGCAGGTCGTATATGCTTCACATGTTTATTTGTGTGACAGACCATCGCACCACCTTATAGGAAGAACTGACCGCGTCCACCAAATTATGAAAGCGATAGCTTTAAGGAGCTTGTTGTGCAGGAAAGCCGGTGTCGTCGTGACGAATAACTTCGGAGCGGACTTCCCACCCTACATCACTCCAAACAAGTTCACTGCGGTGCTGGGTGAAATGAGCCTCTCACCAACAAGCTTATTTGCTCAGTGTGGCGCTAGTTTTTCTATTTACCGATGTTTACCGATTCATGGTAATTCAAAATATTTTAAACTACGGAGTCATATATGCTTCACATGTTTATTTGTGTGTGACACCATCGCACCACCTTATAGGAAGAACTGACCACGTCCACCAAATTATGAAAGCGATGGCTTTGGGAGCTTGTTGTGCAGGAAAGCCGGTGTCGTCATGAGCGAATAACGACATCGGAGCGGGCTTCTCACCCCTACATCACTCCAAAGCAAGTTCACGGCGGTGCCGCGCTGAAATTGAGCCTCTCTCCAACAAGCTTGTTTGCCTCAGTGTGGCACCAGCTTTTCTTATTTGCCGATGTTTACCAATCTCAAGGTAATTCAAAATATTTAAAACTACAGAGTCGTATATGCTTCACATGTTTATTTGTGTGTGACAGATCATCGCACCACCTTATAGGAAGAACTGACCGCGTCAACAAATTATTAAAGAGATAGCTTTAGGGAGCTTGTTGTGCAGGAAAGCCGGTGTCGTCGTCGGTGTCGGCGTCGGTGAAACGAAAAATCCTGATTGGTTCATAAATAATTCATTTGCCTTAAAGAAACAAATTCGAATTTTTTCTTTAAGGCAAATGAATTACTTATGAATGAATCGCGACCCTTCCGCAAATGAGTTAATTATGAACCAACCACCGACCCTTCGGTTACGGCTCGAGCCAGACACGCTACCCACTAGTCCACGCAGACACGCTTCATAGGCTTGTCGAAGAGCGGAGGTTTATATTTAGCTATCGCGTTCCACTCTTAAAGGCGAAGCTTAAGTGACCCCCTGCAATTCTTGTAATCATTTGTTTAACTACATAATATGTAGTCGAAGCCAGCAGCCAAATGGTCAACGCCCAAACGAGCACATGTTCAAATGAAGTTATGTGATTTTCCCTCGAAAGTAGTTTATCTCTCATATTATAGTAGGCCTTCACAGAAAATTATAGATGATAGAATGCACCCTAACTGCACCATGGCAGCGTATTTCCCCCATGTAATCGACAACTCAGTAAACGTGTTCCGTCTTGTTTTGTTGGAATTAGTTTAACCATGATCATAGTTTGAAGTGTCGTACTATATTGGTAGTCTCTGACAGCGGGGTCCTAAACTCGTCAACCAGAAAGTTGGAGGCGAAAGTTTGCGGAGCGCGCCGATTGGACGCGCGAAAAGCGCGACGTCATCGTCGTGATAGTCCAATCGGTGCGCCCCAACTTTGTGTTTGACGAGTTTAGAGCTGCAAAAGAAACGCAGGGCGTGGGTTCTTGCTTCTGCTTCGTTTTTGGTTCTTTTGTGATCTTATGGGCTGGTGTTGCAATATCATTGGTTACAGAGCGATAAGAAAAAGGATCGGACATTGCCACGCCCACGTTTATTAAGTTCTCAGTGAAAACAGGAGCAGAGGTGCGCATAATGGCTTCCTCGACATACCATTCAATATGTCGCTTGGTCACATAATAGTTGCAACTTTGTAGCTAGAGCCAGTTGTTTGTTTTCATTATGTTCATTATAAATATTTCATACGAGGCTTAACCTTTTGCTTTATTTTTTCGCAGGAGTAAGACGTGAGAAGGAGCCAGCTTTGTTTATCCCTTCAACCTCCCCGCAAAAGAATATTGTTTTTCTCGACGACTTGAGATGCGTACTGTGTTACTGCTTTCAAATACACGTAACTCCAACCATCACGTTTCGTGGGTATAAATGTTTAATTTATTCGGTACCTTTCCCTCTGGTTCTCTTTTTTTTTTTTTCAGTATCCCGCTTATGATGATCTTACGAAAGGTGATAGCCATTTGGAAGTTTCATATTTGGCTGCTCTCTGTACGGACTGCGTTTTGAGCCCAGGCAGTACACAGTATTGCGCCAATATTGGCGTTGGATCGGGAAATCCGGCCAATGTTGTTCTGATACTGCCGATATTGGCGCTGGATCGTAAGGGTCGGGCCAGTATTGCCGTGATGTGGCCGATGTCGGCGGGACATCACTTGGGTCGGCCAACGCCACACTGATATACAGAATCCAGCGCCGTTTTCCGGTAATTTGTCGGGTCTGAAGCGGCTATATCGGCCGGATATCCATTTTTGACCGTTTCTAAAACGATACTGAATCGCGGTCAATCACGCCGGCCAATCGCGGCGGCCGCCACTGTTGCCGCGGGCCGCGCCGAGGGCACGCCGGGCAATCAGCGGCTGGAACTTGGTTTTTATGTACAAACAAACGGAGAAAAAACTCTTTTTTTGTAGTGACTTTTAGTGGAGATTAGCACAAAACGGGGGGTGCGTGATGTTTTCTAAAATTTTTAGTTTTAGAAGGGTTGCGGCACAATTAATATTGCTTTTATACAACCATGTCTCAGCGGTGATTTCAGGTAGGCGTCCCGACCTAGGCGCATCCTAACTTTTTTCAGTAATTCGCGGTGCGTCCCGCTTGGGAGTCGGGGGTGGCACCCTTGAAGCTCCTTCTACCGTATCTGTTTCGGAGCCCAAAATGGCAAGCCAAAAAAAGTGAAAGCCGTTTACAACTCCTGTAACGCCGAATTAGACGCGCAGCTCTTGAGGAGGAGGGAGGGGAGGGTACGGGGGGGGGCCAAGTGACCTCGGGGAGGGGTCACGTGACGTCACTGATGATGTCATCAATGATGATGACGATGACGATGCGGATGCCGATGACGTCATCAGTAACGTCACTGATGACGTCATCACTGATGATGCCGATGACGATGCGGATGCCGATGACGTAATCAGTGACGTCACTGATGACGTCATCGGCATCAGCATCGTCATCGTCATCATCATCACGTGACCTCGGGGGGTCACGTGACCAGGAGGTCACGTGACCTGAGGGACCACGTCACCTAGGGGTCACGTGACCTGGGGGTCACGTGACCTGGGGGTCACGTGACCTGGGGGTCACGTGACCTCGGAAGTCACGTGACCTCGGGCGGTTACGCCGACGGCGACGCCGACGCCGACGCCGCTCAAGCCGGAAACGGGCGCCTAAGAGCTGCGCTCTGAACGAAGTCATGTGCAGTTCCTCGAGTGGCCGGTGCGGGAGAAATGGCGGCGTTGCGATCGCTATTAGCTCGGTTCTCAAGCAGCGATCGGTGCCACTTTTTCAGAGCAGGCTCCATGGCAGTTTCCTAACTGATCGATGAATTCTATAGTAACGTTGGCTTGGCTCAAGTCCGCTGAGTGGTGACACCGTAGTGGCCGCGGCCATGTTAACCTATATTCGCCCATCTGTGACCAGAACTCGAATTATATCGCCGATTCTGTCCCACTTTTAGAACGATCGTTAACCGATATTGGCCCATTACTGGGCCGTGCCGCAAAACATGCAACTGGGCCGATATTGCGCGCAATATTCCCCCGACGCTGGCCCAGTGTCGGCTTGCCGCCTGGCAGGTTATCTTGCGTAGGAATGTACACTTACCTCCCCTCAGCATTTTTTCTGCCTTGCCCAGATCAAAATCCCGAGCTGTCAAGGAGAACAATAAGATCCGAGTTAGTAGCCGAAGTGGACTAACATAATATTTCGTTTTGATCGTGGCATCAACCTATATAATAAAAAAATATAACATCAGTGCACAATTCAAACACATGTCTTCACGCTGCTTTACCGGCGTTCCTGCTCTGTTTAAATCGAATCCAGGAAGCTGCACGGTTGAACGAGTCATCGCGCGTCTTACATCCTTCGTCGGAGATAACCTTTATTTTACCGTAAACGTTGCACATTTCTGCATAACAAGTGACAAGTGCGTGGCTTTGACTAACCTGCTTTCAAAGCTTTGGGTCACAGCACCTCAAGTTCGACTCACTGATCCTAACATACGCAAGGCGTGGATTATTATATTCAAAATTGTCTCTGTATGATTCGTTCTTCGCCGGTGTGTATTGGCTTATACCACAACCTCACTGGCTGCTTAGAAATAAAACGTTTCTGGGTGCTTGCAACGCTATGTGTTATGAAAACCACATTTGCAGTCCAGTTTCCTTCTCTGAGTCTTGCCGAGAGGTTTTTGCATTGTATTCACAGCACGCACACGTGACATGAAGAGTTTTTGAACATGCAACAAGTTTTGGCTGGTTTACATCGACGTATTCTCAATCACCGCCGACTTGAATCCAAAACCAAAAAACATAACATCCATACAAATTTTTTATATATATATATATATATATATATATATATATATATATATATATATATATATATATATATATATATATATATATATATATATATATACACACGTATGCAACCGAGGTTCAAACAAAATTGGATAGTTTAATCGGACGTTTCGGGGGGGGGGGGGGACCCTCGCTTCACTCAAGCGTCACTTAACAGGTTACAGCATTGCCGAGATTCTCTCTCGCAGAGGTTGAGGAAAAAATGAAAGCCGTTTAAAACTCCCTGTAACGCCGAATTGGAGCGCAGCTCTTGAGGAGGAGAAGGGAAGGGTACTGAGGGAGGGTATACCACCTGCTCCCTCCTCCGCCAGGTCACGTGCTCCACGGAGGGGAGGGGGGTCACGTGACCTGGGGCAACACCTCCTAGAAGACAAGGCCGTAGCGCTCTCCTCGTGACGTCGCGAAGGAAGGCCATCGGGGGCGCGCGGCGAAGCGAAGGCAACGCGCGTGGATCGACCGTCGTAACGCGCTTTTAGTCACATACGCGTGTCTTATTAGCTAAAATGAAAGCTGCACATAGCAACGGGTCTCGAAAATATTTTATTACACGGGCAAAATATTACACCGCTAAATAATCGGGATGAAATGGTACGGGGTAGGCGTATAAGAGAAAACATTGAGCCACGCAATAATTGCTGTAGGAATGCATATTTTACACAGAAATACTTCGACAAAATGGCGAGACACGCAGTGATTGGACACAGCAAAACAAATCACAGTTAAAAATCAGGTAGACATAGTCAACGCGGACACGGCTAGACAAGTGTCACTTACGATCATGTAAGCGATGTTATCGCGTGCAGTCACTGAATTCTTGCATCATACTCCGGCCACACGGCAAAAGTAATGTAATTTCGATCGAATGACAATATGGGGTCGACAAATCAGCTTGCGACGCTCATATAATCACTGAAGACCTCGATCTGATTAAGTCCCATATCATTTAATGAAAATATATTAACTTTTCCGTGTGGCAGGGGTACTAAGCTTACTATTTACAGTCAACTAATTTACTTCTCCCTATGGGCTCGAGCTGCCTTAGAACAAAATATCAGATTTTGTATACAATAATACTAATACCTTAAATACAGTTAAGATTCTAGTATAAAAGCGGTAAAGGCAATAAAATAACATTAGTATAAATAAACACATAAGCACAAACAACACACTTTGTATAATCACACAAACTTGTTATTCACCTTCCAGTGAAAACTAGAATATTACCACGCATACTCTAAAACTTTTAATGTTCGCGAGCCCTTCATTTTCGCGAATGTCGCGAATTGAAAAATTCGCGAAATTTAAGGGCACGCGAAAATTTCGATCTTTAAGAATTTCAATGCAGGCATCTGGAATTCGCGAAATTTAGTGGCCGCGATTCTGTCCTTGTGACCGATTCGCGAAAAATAGGGGCCGCGAAATTAAAGGGTTTTACAGTATTTACAAATGTCGACGCAACCGCACACGGATAACGACGAACAAGATGCCATTCTGTCACGAAAAACAAAAACGAAAAAACAACCCGACTGCAGCACTTTACTCGCGTCCCACATGACCAAGAAAGCCCGTAAATAAGTTGTTACTCACTTGTCGATCGTATCCATACGTCCCACAATATCCGTGGCGAAAACATTTGAACACGAACTTTAGGTCTATCGATAATCGACCAGTGTTATCGTTGGCTGGTTGCCACATATGTCACTCAAACCGTAGCAGGACTTGTTCCGCGAATCCACGCAAATGCCGTAGTATCAAGCGAACACAAAAAAAACTACCCGAGACTGCGGTGACGATCAAGAAACCACAGGAAGGATCAAAAGAACCACACACACACACGAGCAGCGAGCGGCAGCAGTGTGGGAGGCTTAACCAGCTCAACGTCGTCGACCCATCTCTTGCTCGCGTGCGCTCCCTGCAGCGATGACTGGATTTTTTCGGTTCCCTTCCCTTCTCAAAGTCTCAGGGTTCCTTTTTAGACAGTCAGCAGCTCACACACAACGTAAATTTACCAGAATCGGAGCCCGTACGAGGGAAGAAAACGTCGCAGCGGACCGGTTCATTCGAAAAGTGTGAGGATCTGCGGGATTGCACCGATTGCACGTAGTCCCGCGGTTACGGGGATAATCATAAATAAAAAATTCGTACTTTCAACCTTGATAGCGCGTTGTATATTATGTTTATATTATATATATAATAAATTGTACAATACTGCGCTTTTAAAACATATATTAATGTCAGATAAACGCTCCCGAACACCCAGCGTCGTCGCGTTTTTTTCACGTCGATGCGGTCGGTGCCACAAAATTTTCTCACGTAGTTGCGCTATGGACTTCCTTCCTCCGCCATTGTGACGTAACCACTCGGAGCGCTCTGGCCTTCTCTTCTAGGAGGTGTTGCCTATGCGGGTCACGAGACCTGGGGGTCACGTGACCCGGGGGTCACGTGACCCCCAGGTCACGTAACCATAAGGTCACATGACCTGGGGTGTCACGTGACGTTCGGTTACGCCGCCGCCGACGCCGACGCCGCTTAAGCCGGAAACGGGCGCCTAAGAGCTGCGCTCTAAAAGTGAAAACCGTTTACATCTCCCTTTAACACCGAATTAGAGCGCAGCTCTTGAGGAGGAGGAGGAAGGATAGTGGGGGGTCATCTGACCTCGGGGGGTCACGTGACCTCGGGGGGGGGGTGGCTCGTGACCTCGGGGTTGGTCACGTGACCTCGGGGGGGGGGGGTCACGTGACCTCGCGGGGGGGTCACGTGACCTGTGGGGAGGCTCGCGGTTACGCCGACGCCGACGGCGACGCCGCTCAGGCCGGAAACGGGCGCCTAAGAGCTGCGCTCTAAAAGCAGTACCTGAGAGGGGAAGAGAACGCACAACATAACAACACACTATATTTTCTTGAGCGCGTTGGTGATTACGTTAAATACTATAAAGAATAAAACACGAAGGACGGACAAAACAAAACATATTTCGACTTGCAGGGAACAGCAATTAGATTTCAAGTTAAGATTTACTACAGGCGGCACGATGAATGAGACACAGCAGTGTCCCCAGCCCAGAAAAAATCTCCCCCGACGACGAAACTTCGATGGCAGAACTTCGATGGCAGGGCCCCGAGGGCAAGAAGCCGCTGGCGGCGTGCCGAGCGAAACATCTGGGGCCGACTCCCGCCCGCACAGCTGCAAGCGAATCTCGTGCACTTGCTCCCGTTGACGTCCGACTCCGACACCAGACCAGAAGCGCCAAAGGGCGCCGCTCACAAGACATCTGCTAAACAAAGAGAAAAAGAGGGGTAGAAAAGGGGGGGGGAGGGTTGGAAGGGGCCAAAATTTGGCCGTTCACACGAGGTGTACGCAACTCGATCTGCCCGGGCTTTCAGTAATGCCACACTTGACAACGTCAAATTTGTAGATAAGGTAGGCTTTCTTGAGCTCCCGTTCTAGGTTTGATCTAAAACCGGACTGAAGCAGAATGACAGAGTTTCTCAAATGAGGTTACACGTTGTGCCAAGTGTTTAGAAAGTGGAAGACTGGGCGATGTGGTCGAATGAGATCGGTGGTTGTTAAATATTTTATTGAAGGCTGTCATGGTTTGTCCCACTTACTGCATCCGACAAGCCTGACACTCAAGGAGGAAGACAACGTTGAGAGTGCAGTACGTAAGGTCCCCGTCGATCCTCATGGTGAAATTAGATTTTGTGCTTCTGGCGGTGTCGGTCGTGATGACATGGGCGCACACCTTGCACCCAGGGTTCCCGCAAGGTCTGCATTCTGAGGAGGAGGCGCGTGTGGTGCGGGAATTAACGATCATCTCCTTTAGGTTTCTAGAACGTCGGTAAGTGACACGGGGAGGTGATGGAAGTATTTCTTTTAGTAGCTGGCTTTGTTCGATTTTATTAAAGTGTTTGCTATGAATCTTGTTGACGTTGGGAAATTAGTGTTGTACGTTATAACGTACAACACTAATTTCCCAACGTCAACAAGATTCGTAGTGAGGTTAGTTGGCCGGCGATCGTCTCTCGTCGCAGGGCGATCCGCCAACAGTTCATTGCGGTAAAGTGCTCTGGCTTTATCTCTCGCGTCGTCAATGAGACCTCTCGGGTATTCCTGCTCTACCAATACGCCTCAAAGATCTTAGTGTTTTTTTCAAACTCGACTTGTTCCGGAGCAGATCCGTCGGAACCTATGTGCCTGACTGTAGGGGATACTGTATTTGCAATGACGTGAGTGCGAATTGTGATAATGTAGGTAATTCTCGGAGTTGGTAGGTTTTCGATAGAGTTTCGTTCGTAGTTCGTGTTTTCCTTAACGTACATGCTCACATCCAAGAAGCTGACCGACGTCTGTGAGTATTCATGTCAAAACATAATGCTCGGATGTACCCCACTGAAGAGTTCTAGGAAGCTCAGCAATTGGTCTTTGCAATACGTACAAATAAGAAAAATGTCGATAAATCTCTTATATAAAATGGGGCGGAGGGGACATGTGGCAATAAACTGTAGTCTCTAGGGTGCCTATGAAAATGTTCGCATAGTTCGGTGCCATTTTGATGCCCGTGGCTGTTCCATTTATTTGGACGTAGTGATTGTTGTGAAATTCGAAAGTATTTAGCTCAAGGACCAAGGTTGTGAGTGTTGCAACCACGTCACTATCGGCTAACCCTGGCTCACCCTCTATTTCGCCCACCCCACCTTTTTCTCTTCCAAACGCGGCAGCGATTTGCGCCGCCACGAACTGCAGGCCGTCCGTCTCTGATACGAGGACTTTTGATTCCGGGTGACGCGGCAGCTGTTTGGGCGTCGCATGCCCGTGAGACCTCTGCATGTGTTTCCAGAATTTTCTCGGTGCATCCTGACCACTTCTTAAATCCCTCAGGAACCCTCGGTCCACGTTGTTAAGCTTCTCCTGGATCAAGCTTGCTGCTACCATCTTCTTGTCTCTGTAGGCTCCCCATAGGCTCCACCTTGCCTGCTCGGGCCAACGGAATCTTACCGCCGTCCAATGTTTGCGGCATGCGTCTTTTCTAGGGCTGATTGGACGACCCGTGTGGCCAATTTTGTGACATTTGGTTGACATATAGGAACGGCCAGTAGCGGGCAGCGTCTGTTTTATTGCTGCATGATGTTTGGGTGTAGTTTTGTTCTGGTCTTGCTAAGGTGGCGAGCCCCTTCGTTACAATTTTCGTATTGCCCACAGTGGAGTCTCAAGTAAGGTGTTCGTAAAAGTTAGAGCCATTCAGTTGGCCGAGGCACTCCTTTATGTAGTCGTCGGAACTCTTTATCACAATCGCACCCCTTTATCCGCGGGCTTGATGACGACATCGGTCATTAAGCTCAGTGATACCATAGCGTTCGGGCAGGCTCGGGTTATACCTGTTAGACATGTGTTTTTCCTACGTTTGCATAATTTCTCTCTTGACAGCGTTAATGCAGGGGCCCAAACACCTGTTCCTTCCGCTGCCTGGTGTCCAATCACCAGGGCCACATGGTATGGCTGAATTACTTGTGTCCGGACGTATTTGATGAAGATACGCCCGAAGCCTTAAATTGCGCCTGAAGTGACCCGGGTCGCGGAAGAGTTGAAACTCAATGTATTGTCCGGTATCTGGCCAAAAAGTTTAGTACCCTAGAAAGAAGAGCCAGCTCGTTGGAGGATAATGGGTTTCTGGAGAGGTTTATCACATTCTGCAGATACGTCTCTTGCAGTGCTTGTGTGCTATCATAAGCCACATGGAACACAGGCCCAGACCAAGCCCCCGCATTCGTTACAATTTCGGATTCAATCTCTGCGTTGATCCGAAATAGTTCAAGATCAAATGTGACGTTGTCTCGCGTTAATTTTTTTTTTTTTTGCCTTCATGGTAACGAATTTTTTGCGTATTTTCATCTACAAATTTTTTCTATCCTTAAGTTCTTTTGACGTGAAAAAGTAGGGCTTCAGAATACCGCGGAGTGCTCCGGGGATCAGGGGACAGGCCGCGTTTCGTCGGGGGCGACGCTGGTTTTGCCTCTTGTCTAATTGTAAGTGAGCCAACCCTTCATCTCCCCTCTATTACTATATTTTTTTGTGTGTAAAGTAGGTGAAACCTACTTTAAACACACACACAAACAATAATATATAACTTTTTCTTGGAAGGGGGTGCAAAGTTGTTGTAACTTTGCACCCCCTTCCAAACGCAAAGAAAGACGCTGTTCAACGTAAAAGAAATAAAAAAAACTGCCGTCGAAATTGCTGCGTTGGTTGTCGTTGAAATGCTGTTGCATTTTGCAATGTCTTGTAGGGATTAAAATATATTTGTTTTTAATTATTAAACTCTTAGGAACTGCTGTAGAAAGTCCAATAATATTTTTGCTGACGTCCATGATATGTTATGTCACATTTCGAAGCAGTTTATTACTTTTCTGATTTAACTATCTACTTCCAGCTGAAAGGTTTCCCACGACCAACCAACGGCTTCCTTTTTAACATTCTCAAATTCGTTTATATTTTTTCTTTGTGTATAAACATAATATGCATATAAGCAAAATAACAAGTTAGTGCATTCGGCGTTAAGAAGGTAATAAATCATATCACATTGGCCCTGCATACATGATTAATGTAGGCATATCACAGATTCGCGCCGCCTGTCTTGTTGGTTACAAGCCAAGCTACGGACGCGAAATTGCGTAAGGATCGTCCACAAACGATAGTGTATATAATACAATACATGATATTCCTTGTACGCCGTATACGACCGCACGGTTTGCAACACATGATGAAAGCTAGCCCCCCCCCCCCTCCCTTATTTATTTACTTACTTTGCCACTCATGAATAAATTTTTTTTCAGGATTCTTAGAGCCCAGACATTCAGCAATGACAATAAATAGACTATCGCAGAAACTGCCTCAGTGCTCCTTTAATCTCTGACAATAGCACCTGCCCGTGCTTGTCGCCACCGGCAGAATCTAAAGTCGTGATCCCTGCGCCGGCCAAACCATTGTTTTTTTGTTTTTTTTTTAATCTATGAGCAGGACACTGTGACGATAACTAAAAACGCACCCGATGGCAACACGTGCGCAGCAACGGCGCGATGTTTTCAAGACTTTCACGCAGACTCAGATAGTACGCTACTGCCATCGTGTACGCTTGCTATCTTTTGTTGTTGAGAGTTCCACGCACCTTATCGCGTCGCGGCAGCGGCACCGAAAGTCCCCTGATACTTCTTTTGCAAGCAACGACAACTAATACAAATCACAAAGCACATTCCGCTGGAACTAAATGGCGGCATTCAGTTCAGACTTCTGCTGTGCGCCGCCATTCGCTTTCTAAAACTGCACCGTCACGCAGTCGGCCCTTTAAATAATGTCGCTACTTGTAGGAAGCTCTTATCTAGAGACTTTAGCGGCACACAGTGTCTTTCCGTCTTCCCTCGGTATTTTCAGCTTGCATCGCCCACGAGTGAAAATACTCTCCATGGTTTCTACTA
This sequence comes from Ixodes ricinus, assembly GCA_037355805.1. Classification (NCBI taxonomy): domain Eukaryota; kingdom Metazoa; phylum Arthropoda; class Arachnida; order Ixodida; family Ixodidae; genus Ixodes; species Ixodes ricinus. Next base: position 37,793 of record JAZHYW010063623.1, on the reverse strand, counting down.
AGAGCGAACGAATGGATTGTGTTTATTGACCGCGTTATCTTGAATAACTTTTTCAATACTTATCAACAAACTCTGTGGATATATGTCTCCCTGGGACACATGGGTTGCCAATCATTTTAATCTGCGAGATAAGCTGAAATATTTCCAATGTTAGGAGTGAAATTAGTACTGCAGACGAGCGCGGCCATATATAAAACAAAACTTAATGTGTGTCAGCACACAATTCATTTTCGAACGAAACTCTTTTTTTCCGTCATTCGATTGTGTTCTATTTAGATGCGGAGCATCTCTTGCTCGGGTCTATGTCCCGCGGCGTCGTAGTCCGCACTCACACTACGCATGCGCAACTCTCCTCCTTCCCTCTCTCCAACAGCTGCGCGTTACTCTCTCCGCTCTCTCTCTCTACCAGATGCGTGCACTTCACGTGCGTTCGCTTCTACTCACACCGCGCGCGCATGCGCAACTCTCCTCCTCTAGTCTCCTCTCCTTCAAGTGTGAATATAAGCAGCGGTAGCGCGCTGCGCGCGTTCCCCCGGAGGAGTGAAAGGAGGATAGTTTTGGGCGCGCGGGTCGCAGCGCCACGCCAGGGCTTTCCAGTCGGGTGGGCTTTTCCCGCAACTCTGCAGCTGTCGTCTGCTAGCGTTTCTCGGCCGCTCGCGTCCGCCGCAGCCTAAATCCGGCCGGCCAAAATAAATCAGTCAAGAAGGGAATAAATTAATTAAGCAAAGAGAAGCTATGCTTGCCAATTCTAAGGAGGATAATTTGGAAATGATGTAAATATAAGCATAAGAAAAGTTATGCTAAATCTAAAAGAAGAGATCTATCGGGGGCTGGTGCGGGGAGAACCGACGCGACGGAAGAAGGAGAAAAGAAAAATGAAATGCAAAAGGAAGGAAAAGATTAGCAATTAAAAATAAAGGCAAGCGAGAAGCTGTACCACGAGTTCAGCGCTGTTGACTCCACTTCACTCCGTTCTTCCGATGAAGTGTGAGGGAAGCAACAGTCCCGTCAGTTAGTGGGTTGGCGCAAGCAAGCGTCAGCACCACCCCACAAACTAACAGCAACGCTACGTCCACTGAAGACAAAGCTGCGCAGCGAAGGGCACGCGACGCTGAGCGCAAACGCTTGAAGCGAGCGGCAGACCCTGAACTACGGCAACGAGAAGCGGCGTCCATTCGCAAGTTAACAACGTAATAACACGCAAGTTAACAACGCTACTAACAACGTTACTAACAGCGTTAATAACACCGTTAATAACGATCCGCGATGCTCCGCATCACCCCATGGTTCCCCTCGGGAAGATGGTGTAATTTTGTTTGTTTTGTTTTTTAGTAGATTTTTAATAATTGCCTTGAACCGCGTTTTGTGGGGAACACAAAAAACAAGCGCGCCATGTCATAAGTAGAGCGCGAATTGTTTCAGCCAGAAACCTACGGCATGCATCTGTACATATTAAACAGAAGATCGTCGAAACGGGCACGGTTTACACAAAATATACCGATTTATTTAGCTACTCCTGTTTGATTACGTTGACTCTCACCTCTCAGGAAACGAAGCAGAAGCTTGTCCGTGAACTCCTCTTTCCAGATATCAGAGAGACGGTGTTTTAACTGTTAAAAAGCAAAAGATGATCAGCATTCTTCTTTTCTTTTTTTACTTCAACTCATTTCAGTTTATACAGTCTCAAACCCCCCTTTTCCCTTTTTTTACTGAAACCCCGAACTACCAAAAAGAATGCAAAAACTTAATCCACATGTAGCCTGCTTTGGGGACGTGCCTACTGTCGTGTATATAAAGGCAGTCACATGTCGCGTGTGATTTGAAGGGATTTCGTCTTCGTTTTTTCAGACATCAAAACGCAGCGATAATTCGACTTTTTCCTTTGAGATGGCAACTTGCGAGGAAGCTAAAAAATGTAACACAAAGAAACTTACCTCTCTTAGCGCCAGCTGCTGCTTGTCACTCAGATCACCCTCGAATCCACTCATGGTGCCGTTGCTAAAAATCAGCGACCCCGCGCCAGACTAACAGCTTCGAATCAACGTTAACTACACCTGTACAGGAAGGCCGTCCAGTTTGATGGGCACTGAATACCGGTTAAGAAAGAAAGAGACGCGCTCGCGTACGTGCCGGAGGTGTAACTGACCTTAGAGGTATGGATATTGCAAGGATATCTGCTAATCACTAAACGCACTCTGTTCGCGGTCCTCCACTGTGTTGGAACAAGAAGGGGCATTTAGTGGCTGGCGATAGCAGCCTCAGCAATCGTGAAGTGTTTGAGCAGCATTTTTTTTATTTATCTACAGCCAATGAAACAGGCCAATCCAATGTCTGGAGCTGTTTCCAGAAAATGGAGAAACATGGGTCGTCTTACATTGTTTCAACGTGCAAGACGAGCAATGCGGAAATTATCAATTTTAGAGTAAGTTTCTCAACTTGACTCTTTTTTTACCTAGTGATGGGGTGGGGAGCTTATTTAGGCGGCGCGGATTTTTTTCCTCTATAGTTCCACGTTGCAGAGTCCTTTTAGTTTTGAAAGAGCGATGTATTACATTCTTCTCATTTAGCGTCCGAAACACCCTTCAGGAATATCTTGCACAATCTTGTATCTGCCCTCAACGTACAGCCGCCTGTTTTGCATTATAAAGGTCTGAAAATTTCAAGCTCTATGATTATCTTTTTTTCCTTCTAGTGCTAAAAAAGCTTCGTGATCGAATATGACCAAACGCAATACTTTTCTTATTTGAACAGATACGTCTGTAATCAAATGAAGTGAGACTCACACAGGTGCATTTTTCAATGCTTATTTTTATTCCGATTTTGATTTCTAACAAGCAACAGCAACACACAGCAAGATGGACGATAACGCGCAACATTCATTGTTTGCGTGAAAATTCTCCCTTCACCAGCTTACAAACCATAAAACCGGCTTTTTTCGATTGACATTCAAGGCATAACTTCAACAAAATTTGAAATATACCCGTCGTGTTCACAAATAGGTTGAATATGATCCACAATATCCGTAAATGGCAATCGCACGTTTGTATTTCTGAGCCTGATGGCTGTATTTTTCATTATAAACAGCCCACTCTCGCAAACGCTCAGAGAGCAGCCAGTGGAGAGCACGTCACATCCACCGCCATTGTGACGTAGTTTGTCTCGGGACCTTACGTCAGGACGCAGCGGACGCTCCGAGCTATCCCAGCCAATCCCGCTCTGTGGACGTAGCCCGTGATCCGCTAACCGCGCGTCGCTATGCCCCCTCTCCAAGGTCACGTGACATTCACACGGCCTTGGATAGGCTTGAGGGTTCGCAGCATCCTCTGAAAGCAGCCGAAGCACACCAGCGATCGGGCCACCGCAAGTAACGAGAAAGCTTTCTTTGTACGAATTTCGAGTGGCGGGTTAATCTTCTATAATCTTGTAGAGGGACAATAGCAGACTTGAGAAGTAATCTGTTACTTTTTAAAGTAATTTTGTAATTCTCAACGTTACTTCTTGGGGTCAGTAATTGGTAATGTAATTTCGTTACAATTATTGGTAACAAATTACTTCAATTACTCGTTACTTTACTTAAAATATGAACGTAATACAGAAAATGGTGCAGGAAATTCAGCAGCATAAGACCTAGCGAGTGGCAAAAAAAAAAAAACATTCTGAAGAGGAAGTACAACCAAAAATAAAACACGAATTTTTGTATGACCGGTCACTAGAACCGACTCGAAAACGTGCAAGGCCTATACAAATATGCGAAAATCAAATATCAAGAAGACAACGCCGAGAGGCTCTGCCTCTTTCCATCGCCTTTTATCATGTTTGTCTTCTCCTGAGTATGAGGAATGGAGAAAGTAGTATTGTAGAAAAATTCATTTGAAAACATCATAATTGCGTTTGTTGTTTTCTTGATGAGTGTACTGGAAAAGTAACATGAAAGTAATTTGTAACGTAACGAGTAATGTAATATGTTACTTTTCAGCATCAAGTAATTTGTAACCGTAATCCATTACATTTGAGGCTCGGTAATTTGTAACTGTAATCTATTACATTTTTTTAAGTAACGGGCACAAGTCTCGACAATAGCGACTTCTGTGACACACAAAAGAGAGTCTTGGTGAGGGAGGAGTTCCTCCTTCAGCTCTTCTCTCGTCGTGGCCGGATGCGAGACAGTTACCGTCACTACCTGTCAAGGTTCCTAGACGGGCATTACAAACGAGGCGTCAGCGACATCCGCCAGGTGCTCTTTGCTAATCGTTTAATTCGTTTTAAAATTACTTTTCGTATCTTTTTCAACAAGAGATTGGTGCGTCCAATGTGATAATGCTCAATTGAACGCGAACGCGCGCATGCGTGCATGCCGGCGCCGATGGCCCCTCTGCTCCTCTCGATCTATTCCTTTTACCGGCAGTTCGAATCGTTCTTTACCGCTTCTGGGACGCAACGCTACGTCCCCGATGGCGCTGATAGCAGAGAGCGGAAACGCTTCCCGCGCTCTTTAATGTCTATAATCGTATCTTTAATATGCTCTTCATTATCTTATCTTGACAAAAATAAAATAAAGACGCGGTTCGTTGCTTGGAACTTATGGTCTTTGTCAACATTGCGTGTCATTTTCTGCAGCTGGCGTTGCTATCCACACGAGAACAATTTTAAGACCTTTTTACGCAGCGATGCGTCACGCCATCAGCGTTTTCTGCGTCACTGAACCGGCACCGAACTTCTTCACATGACCCTGATAGTGAACCCATCTCCTCAGTTCGCGCTCGCGGAGAGCGTGCTCGTAACGCTGTCGGACGCTATCAGCGCCATCATGGTTGCAGAGCTCTATCTCAGAGGCAGAGAAGGATTATATGCACCGCCGGCAAAAGAAATAGAGCGGTGCAGAGGGACTGTCAGCGCTGGTATGAACGCATGCGCTTAGTCTCCTATCAGTTCCAACGAGCGCCGCTGGATTGCGCTGCAATGCATTTGGGCCTCAGAGTTCCTGTATACACGAACTCATCTCTGTGACGTCACGGCGCGGTGGTGGCGCGTCGGTAGCACTTCCGGTCTGGGGCTGCGGGCAGAAGTCCCCATGCCAGACGTGTATTCCTGCGGTGTTTTGAAAGGAACCAGACGAAAACCTGCCTTCTCGTCAAAACGCCGCGACTGGGGCCGTACAAAAAGTGTCGAGAAAGGTTTGAAGGTCAGTTTTCACGTGCTTGGTTCGTCCGAGAATCTGGATATGTGCCGTGAAAAGGGAAGACCAGACGCCATCGGACCACGATTGCTTGAGCGGGAAGCACTTTGGTTTAATTCACAGATACTTGTGGTCATCAGATTTATTTGCTTTGTTCCAACATGAACGCAAGAAAACCGTCAAGTTGTGCGGACCACCTGCGGACTACGTTCAGTGCGTCTTCAAGTTCAAACGGCCGCCTGATTGTTCGAACTGTCGTCTGCTCTTTCAAACGTTTCTGCTTGTCGTCTGCTCTCTTAAACGACGCCGGTCCGTAGACCGAATGTTGGCCCGGTACTTGCGATAAGAAGTAAGTGCAGGCCTCAAAAGACTTAAATTTGAAGGTTGGTAAGCAGGCTCGATGTAAACAGTAGATACAAGGAGATGTTGATCATTGTTACCAGTGACCATCACCGACTTGTTATGCCTAATTCAGTTGGTCCGATTCTGCTTGCAATTTCCAGTATCGACGTCAACCATCTCAGCTACGGTTCACGCTTTTGCAGCCCCGAGCGGCGTCGCGACTGAAAATTCCGAGCGAAATCTCATCATGCGAAGCAGGCTTTACGCGTACATTCTGCGGCGTCCACGCGGAATGAATCGCCACATGTCACAATATTCACGCGAAGTTTTGCGGTGCAACGAGCCTCGGTAATTTCGCTGACGCCGCTCAAGATAGTCAGACATCGCCAGGAAGACGTAGAACCAACAATTCGAACGGGGAAAAGGGCAGGGGACTCGCACTGACGCCGACAACATCGCATTTCAATGGTGTGTTTATGGGCGACGGCGAGCTTCTTGCCCAAGCCCCCATCGCGCATGCGGGGCGCCGGAAGCGTCCGCTAGGGGCGCTCCGGTTTGTTTGTAAACATGAGTTGGTGTATAGACCGACACGCTGTTTACAAACCAGCCCGCGTTTGCCCACACCAGGTGTGGGCACCGCGCGTGCGCGGAAACCGAATCTCGCGTGAAGGGAAACGTCTGCCCATGCGCAGTGCCGTCGGCAGCGCCTCCGCAGTTGCGTGACGTCAGGGCCGCGTGTCGGTCTATAGGAACTCTAGGCATTCCCAGAGTTGCGCGTTCATCCCCGTAGCGCCGTCTTTCCTGCACAGCATGTTGATCCTGCTCCTCACGTGACTGAATTCGGCGTATAGCAGCGCCGCGCGTTCGAGGCGCGCGGCGCGCTCGAAAGCAGGGGTACGCACGGCGGGACGCGTGCAGCGTCTACTTTCCTGCACGGCAGTTGATCCGGCTCCTCACGTGATCGGATCTCGGCGAATAGCGGCGCGGCGGCACGTGGAAAACTGACGCGCAACTCTGGCTATCGTAGGGAGCCTATACAGGAACTCTAGTTGGGCCACCGATCCCGTGTTCTAATCACTTGTGATCGTAACTGTACTTCTTCTTTCACTTCCTCTGCCCTCTAGTGCAAGGTGGCACTGCTATCCACTTATCAATAAACGTAATCCATGAATCTCCACCGTGCTATAAACCACCACAGCTCCGCATGCTGAATCACTGAGTCACTTTCGCAAGCGTGATTGTCACACCTCCCCTACTAGCCCACCATGCGGTGGCTGTGCCGAAGGCGTTGAGAGAGGTGCGCATGGTGGGAAGTCGAGCACTGCTCGAACGAGTTGTGTTTAAGGTGAAAGCCTTACTTGTCCCATTGCGCGAGAAAGCCGCGTCGTTGTGCCCGAAAGATGGCCATAAAATTACGCCATCAAGCACGCGCAGCTCAATCGTATGCTCAAGGACGACGCCGTCCTTGGCGTCGTCCATTGATGTCGTCCTAGAGGTCGTCCTCGAGGCGTCGTCATCGACGTTGTCCTAGTCATGGTCTTCCAGGAGTCATTCTCGACGTCTTCCTTGAGGTCGTCCTAGAAGTTGTCCTAGAAGTCGTTCTTGACGTCGTCCTCTAGGCGCCGTTCTCGAGGTTGTCCTCGACGTTGTCCTAGACGCCGTCCTTGACGTCGTACTAGAGGTCGTCCTAGACGCCGTACTTGGCGTCGATCTCTTGGACATCGTCCGATACGTCGTCCTAAACTTTAATACTTGTAGAAACATTACTCGCAAACAATTCTGCCGCGGGACTAGAATGCTTTCGGCTTCATACACAGCTAGGCCCCCTTAAGCGTCCTCCTGTAATTTTTATTTTCACTACCAGATAACTTCACGGATAACGCCTCATGCAGCAACTTCGCGACAATGTTCCTCACGCCACTCACCCCGGTCTGCTACACATCGGTTTCTTCCTTACATTCTAAAAATCGTTTTAGACCGACAAACAATGCTAAAAAAAGAGAAACCGAGAAATGACGCGCCGTCTGCACATGAAGAAAAGTATCGCGAAACTTTTTCGCTGTTGGCCGGGTGGCACGTGCACGTGCCGATGAACGATGAAAGAAAAAGAGAAGAAAGTTGAACTCTTTCTGTTTGCTTCCTGTTTGAAGTCATTCAAAAATGCAAGGGTGCACCATTTTGCTAATACTTCATAGATTCGGGTGGGCGTTACGAATCAAGCTGAATGAAAATGTCTCTCTTTTTTTTTCAAATACGCAGTGCTTCAGCTTTATTTTTCTAGGGTTATCTCTTCAAACCATTTCCAGTCGTTGGCAATAGCAAAACAAAAAATATCGAAGTTCGGGTTGTCAGCGGCACTTCATAGGTAATACAGAAACGAAATGACGTGGCCGCGAGCTCTCTGCCTCTCGCTTCAAAATCGGCCAGCGAGACGCGCAATGCGTATCGCACTCATGACGTCAAGGTTTGTATGTATGTTTGTTTGTTTGTTTGTTTATTTCCGCAGTGACACGAACGGTCGACACCAGAAGGCTTGTGGGCCTCGGTTGAAGGGACTTGTCGCTACCTGGTAGATTAGGGAATGGGATAAAAAGGGGAGTAGGAGAGTATAAGAAAATATGAGAAAAGGAGTGATATTTGAAAATTGCGAGTACCATGCAAAGTGGCTCAAGAAGGGACATGAAATGTTCAGCACAGCGCCACCGCGATAACGTCACCGTCCCCGCCACGCCGGGAGCAGACCCTGAACCGACAGCGAGGAAACGCTCCAGCCAACCGCCATGCCCCACCGCCCGGGGGCTTTTGCTCCAGCGCGTCACCCACATGACCGCCGAGGCTACTCAATAGTGCGGCGCCACTGAGTTTGTTGCCAAACAAAAAAGGACGAATACATTTGCGCTGTACTTTCGTGAGTGGCGCTGGGGGGGGAGTCATTCAACGTCATAACTACATCGGCCTCCCAACTACCAGGTGGTGTTAAGAAATCGTTTTATTTGTTTTAATATTAGTTCTCGTGCGTTTACGAGCGGAAGAGTGGTGTTTCTGAGGTGCTGACGCAACGTAGTTTCTGGCTAAGCAAAGAAATAAGAGCTAAAATTTCGTTTCCGTCACCTTTAAGGCCCAGCGACAAGGGACGTTTTTCACGCGTTTTGCCCGTATCAGCGTCACCTCGCGTCGACGCGCGTTGCTCCTTGCCGATATCTACCCAGGGGATCACGGCATCGGTCCGCGCGTCGCGTTGTTGTGGGCGACTTCGAGTGACGAGCGCCGACGTTGACGCAAGCCAAGGGCGTGATAAAATGCCCCATGTGGTTTGGCAGGCTGACACAGGTGGGGACGGCCAACACTTCATCGGGAGATCGGCGGCCGAACCTGCTTAGCGCATTCCAGCTTGGTGCACGTGGAGCAAAGGCCCGCGCCGAAGACTATAGAAATCCTAGGCTGAACTCCCGTCCCCCTGCCAGTTTCGATCTGGATGAGCATCGTACTGGCTTGCGGTCGTGTATCACTACTATACGATGCACGTTAAAGACACCAGGGTTGTAGTTGTACTGCACTGACTAAATGTCTCACCTATAGCGGAGGGAGTGACAGCGGTCTCTATTTAATACAAGACACCGGACGTTGACTTGTTCTGAATAATTTCCCGCTACAAAAGAAAGTAATATTTTGCAGTGGCGCACCCTTGTCTGAAGGTTGTACGCCCAAACCCAAACCTCGCACCTTAGCCGGAAGTCATTCTTCTCATTACCAAAAATTAGCAAATGAATCCGCACAAGAAAAGTGAAGTCTTCGAAGTCGAACCGAACCAGCGACCATCTGCTTACAGAGCCGTTGCTCTACCAAGAGCCACTTACTTCAATTAAAGTCCTCTCCCAAGGAATGGGACATCCAGAGGAAACTTCGCGTACCGGTAATCTCCAAGGTCATGCGCCAAGCATGGCTTCCGAGGTGCTTGGAGTGGAGTGCTCGGGGACACTGGGTCGGCGTTGTACGTTTAAATTTCAGAAATGTTTGTCTCATTCCTAATTTGAAAAAATTCCACAGATCAAAACTTTTAAAAGCAATACACACGGCAAAAACAGTTCTGACCGGTGCTCTTTTTTGCAGCATTTTTGTTTATGTCGGATTATTTTCTCTCTATCCCAAGCACCATGCGTGCACGCGCCTGGATGTGGAGTTGGACCAATTCACCTTAGATTTATAAATTTTACGTCCGTCGTTTTTCAGCTCGAGCAGAACTTTTCAGCACTTGAATGAGCAACCGACCTCAGCGTTAGTAATTGCGTTAGGCGCTGACAAGACGTCTATCCTTTTCAGCAAGCCTGGCCTTCGAGCACGCACGTGTACACCAGATAGGGTTCATAGTCCGCGCATCAGCACATGGTGAGTAGCTTCTAGTACGAGGCCATGGTACGTCTCTAGGCTGCATTATTATGAGAGTAACCAATATCTGAAATAACCTGACTGAAAAGTCCTTCATTTACGCAGGTACAAACTTAAAATACCCAAAAGAGTGTTTATAATATTCTAGTCTAATCTGAGATGGTGTTTTGGCAAAAGAAAAAAGATAATGATAATAATCATCACCTTCCTCAGGACGTGACTTCGCCAGAGCTCTTGACTTGGAAAACATAGGAAAGCTGCTTCTTGGCAAACCAGCTATAGCTGTTGTCAAACCTGAAGATGTCTGCAAGAAAAAAGAAGACAGGTTGTTTAAAATCGCCATTTCTTAACACAGATAAAAACCGTATAATCTACATCTTATGACAAAGACGGCTTTGCCAGCCCCATTCATCTCGTGATTAGTGAGCGGTCGATCAGGTACCACTGACCCAAAAGTTCTGCAACCACCTTTTGTATGGAATAAACTCAATACATCATACACAAAGCAAGCTGAATCAAAGTTAAGAGACGATAGAAATACCTCTTAGTTGTATTCCTTTTATCTGGAATATAATATGGAACCGGTATTTAGTAATTCAAACTTGGCATACCAGTATCGGAACTGAAAAAGAAAGCATTGGAGGCTGCCAATGAAAACGTGCATGCCTTAGGCACACAATGAAAAAACCCGAGCAAGACCCTTCACGTGGAGTGGCGTGAACCGTTTCTGCGTGTGTTTTCGTAATGTCGCACCTACAAAAAATAAATATCGCATTCTTATTTGTTTTAATTTCGCTTGTCGGAACTCAAATGGTCACCATGTTCGAGTGCTGTAGGCGTTGCCAAAGAGGTAACGAAATACGTTACTCTTGACTTTCAAATAAAAGAAACTCGTTAGAGAGATACGTTACCTCAAATTAAAAGGAACGGGTTACTCGTTATCCATTTCGATTCAAATAATCGTTATTGTTGCGGTACTTTTGATTAACGAATAAAACGTTTTACTGACTGGGCGCCATTTTTCAAGAAACATTATGTCCAAGCAAAAAGGTAACAAAGTTCCCTTATCATTTTTACGGTTCTCATTCTAAAGGTATGTGGGATGAGCGCAGAAATTCATAAAACCTGGCGTCTAAAACACGAAAACAAGGAAGCTTAATTTGTTTACTCTTGAGGAGAAGACCTAAGAGTAACATAATTACGTTGCTGAAAATAAGTTACAGAAGCATGTAACTATTTTGAAGAAATAGCGAGGACGTTACTACGTTACCAGGAGAAAGTCACTCCTTACATGTAACGCCGTTACTTGAAACGCGTTAATGTCAACACAGCTAGGTTATGTGTGTGCAAAGAGCCTAATACAATATATTGAGAAACAAAAAAACAAAAAACTCCGCTTGAAGGGTGAAGGACGATAAGCATGGTTGTCATTATTGACAAAAAAGGCACCATGACCTCAGGAACGCTCTTTCCTTTTACTTGGTGGCTTCCAGACAAAATGGTAGCTTCTGATGTAATGAAAGGTCTCGCTTCAACTATAAAAAAAATATATATTTTTTTATTCGTTGAAATTTTATTTTACAAACATTTGTAGTGCTGATAAAGGCACGGGCAAGAGCACTTGCCTTTGGAAAGTGCCTCTTATGTACGCGCTCTCAAACAAACAAAACCATTCTGCTGAGCTAAAGCTCACGCGATTGTGCCCTCGTGTTTAGGGCAAACATCTCTGAGATGGAGTATAGACTAGGCATCCTCAGTTCTGAGGCTCTTTACGCGCATGTAAGGCTGGTTTTTTGCCTGGGCTACGAGGTGGAAATAAAGAATGTATCACGCTTCACTATACCTTGAACCGAAACCTTCGGTTGGGGGCTCGTCATAAGGGAGGTTTTGTGTTTTAAGGCTATGTGTTTTCTTCAAATTCTAGGCTCTTTTGTCGAGGTTTACTTTTAGATATAGACTGTGTTTTTGTCAGTGTTTATTGTAGTAGGCTGAAATAACTATTCACATGCCTTTATATTGTACAAAAACAGGACAATGGGAAGCCGAGCACAAGTTCGTCGCCTTTTGTGCAGGAGGATGCAGCGGCGTGAGAACGCGCCGAGCTTTCATTGGCTCTAATGGGAAAGATAGGGACCGCAATCCTATAGCTGCCTTGACCTCTACCCTCTATCATTTTAATCCGAGCCAATCAGAGCTCGGCGTCGTTCTGACATCACCACAACCCCTGCGAATGAAGCGGACGAGCTTGCGTTCCGTGTGGGATTTCTCAACCTCCACGGAACATGCGCTTGACCCGAATGCATTGAGATTGTCCCGGTGACGATAAGAAGAGCAAAGGAGCAAAAATAGCGGTTCCCAAAAGAAACAAATAGCCTCGTTGACCGTTAAGTCAAGAGCTTCCACAAGACAAAGCCTACCCCTCCGCCCCCCCCCTCTGAAACGTCGTCAACAATGCAACCACGCATCGCCACCTATACCTTGTGTCGGCATCCTCGACAGCGCTTCTTGCTGCGTGTCACAATGAGCTCGACGTTAGCACGCGGCGACGCCCAGAAAGACGCGTCTCTCAATCTGCGGTGACTCTCGTTCACCGTGCTTTGCCGCTTGCAGCGGGCCGGGGACTCACTAAAGATGGTGTCATGCTTAGGCCCTGTATTCCAGGTGCTAGTGGTTCAGTGCGGGTTTTGTTCCTGGTGAACACAAAATAATGTAGTGGCTAAAGTTCTCTTCCGGTTGGTTTTTTCTTGCTAAAATACAGTTTAAAGGCGCAATTTTTTTACAATTTCTCCTCATAAAAAAAAAATCGACTCGTGGATTTAATTTAAGGGCCTTCAGTATTTACCGCAAACACGGAACACTATTGGCGATAATGATGTGAGCCTTTTTTTATACTTAAATTCACGGCTTACTTTTTTTGACCGCCAGGTGCCGTGAATATCTTACTCGATAAAGAAAGTTATAGCGGGCGAAGCTGTTGCGATAGCTGTTTGATGTATACGCTAGGTACCGTCGATTTCGCAGAAGAAATGAAGTGTGCGCACGCAGAGCTTTGATCGGCGCTAAGGGTACTCGAGCGACGCAGCACGCATAGCATTGACTGCATAGTCACAGAAATTTGTCCCTGAGTAAGGTTAGAAGGCGCCCAAGCAATATTGACAATAGCAGCCTCACATGTCCCAGGCTCAGCGGAGAGTCGGCCAATTTCAGCAACCTCATCGCACTTGACCTTGCTGACTTCCAAGACCTCCTTCGGCTTGGCGTGTTCTCCCGAAATGTGCAGGACACCGAAGCCAACGTCGTGGCCGGGACTCATTTGGAACTTCCAGTACAGGGTTGATCCTTCGCTGTCTACTTTCACGGGTACATCCATTTTCTGTCCGCGTTCCAGGCAGCAGGTGGCGGCATTGGGATCCTCGGAAACGTGAGGGCCGTTCTTGAGGTAGAATTTTACGGGCACCTCGCCTCCAGCTGGAACCTGCGGTCATTCTCGTGTTAATACAAGAGGTGCTTTTTAACGAAGCCCCATATTCCCATAAATTTGTTCGTTCATTGTATTGTCCTCTGCGTGCATTTCCCTGTGGAACATAACGAAACAATTAATGTCATAGGACCTTACTTCACGCAACTTAAACACCCCTGCAATTTCCTCGCTGGCGTTGAAGTTGACCTCACGCGAGGTAAACACCAATACCTTTTCCCCGCAAGATTTAGCGCGGAAATTGATGTCGCATGACCTATACACCAATTTCATTTCCTCTTAAAATACGGCGGGAAAACTTATGTCACGTGACCAATACACATCATCGCTTTCCCCAGTAAATACAGTGAGGAGGTTGGCGTCAGCTGATCCATAACCCAATTTAGTATCCCCGCTAAACTTGGCGAGATAATTAGCCACATGACCAATATAGCAATATGTTGGTGAGCAGGGCCTTCGTCCCGCAAAATATTGTATTAAAGGCGTTCTGCTCAGCTGTTGCTTTTGTTAAAAAGCCAAACAAGATCCATAGCATTAACAAGTATGTAAGGAATCTTTCGGTATACTAAGGATATTCATGTGAGCTCGGTGTCAAATTTCTTCTTCTGTACATTTACTCATATATGATAAGAGGTCAGTCAGACACTCATTACCCCCAAAAATGTGATCGATCTCACTTATCTATTGAAGCAGTCAGTGTTTCAATAATTTTTATGTTGCGTGATTTTGAAAGCGCTTCAAATTATTCGAACTAAATCAATCGCTACTTGTTCAATTACACTGTCTGCTGTTTGATTCTTGTGGCGTGTTGCCTTAAGTTTTATGCATTTTTATTTAAAATGTAACACCTGAAACACTAGGACATATTTGCTAAGCTGTGTGATTGCCTTGATTGAGCACCACTGAGACATTTTCGTTATACACATGGGATAAAGCGGGCGATAAAAAGCAAAATTAATAAACCTAATATTTAACACCCGTATGAAAAGCAACTGGATCTCACCCAGCCTCACCTATTACCCATAATTCACAGGAAACGCTCGGCCGCTTTGCATGCCAGAAAAAACACGTCCACGAAAAACGAGTGTGATAAGACCACATTCATGCAGCGGTGGATGTTATAATGAGCCGTTCAAAGGTAATCATTTTCTTTTTGATAATGTTTAAAATTAGTTCTTCTTGTTTTAATGGCGGGAGTTTTTTCTAATTCTTCTTCCTAAAACTAAACTGGCATCATTTTAGGAGAGAGTGTTTTTCACAGAAGCTGTATAATCTGGAGTGTATAGTCTTTTCTCTAGTCGATTTGAAAACACTAAGATTAGAGTAATGGGTCTATAGTTATCTAGGATGTGTTTATCCCCAGACTTCAAAATAACCGCGACCTTAGCGACTTGCATTTTTAGGCAAATTGTCATTTTGAAGTGCCAAATCAAAAACGTGTGCTAAAAAATGAGCGATTGATTTAATTACATGTTTCAGAGGTGTGATTTTAACACCTTTGTGTCACTACTTTTGCTGTTTCCATGGTTCCTGAAAACCGCTGCCACTTGCTCTGCGTCAGTGGGGATAAACAAGTTTGCCAGAGACGGCTTTTACAAATGCAAATTCATCGGCACCGTTACCTTTCTTTACAATGTTTACAAAATAGTTATTAACTATTTCAGCTAATGCCAAACTACCTCCAGTTTCCCCCTCGATGTTAAGCTTAGTGGCTGTAGATTTGAAGGGCAACGTCTTAGAAATGAGTTAAGATTCTCCCATATAATATATATTCATCGCTCATTTTCATATGCAGCATAAAAATATGCACGCCTAGCCTTACGTGAAGCGCTTGTAACAGCATTTCGCTGCATTTTATATAACGCCATCACATCTGGTTTTCTTGATTTAATAACCTTGTTCTAGAGAGCGTCTTTTTTACTCATCAATTTGATTATATCTTAGCTCACTCAGGGCTTACGAGCTTTCCTGCGGGCTATTTATTTTCTGTACGGGAAACACCGTTGATGTATATGTTTTTAATAAACCCCTAAAGTACTCATATGTAGAGCCCTGCATATCCATGGATTATCCGCGGATATCCGCAGATATCCGCAGTAAACTGGCGGATGCGGATAAAAATTAGACGGATTTTGGTGGATTGCGGATCGGATGCGGATGTCAGGGCTGCGGATGCGGATATCCGCGGATCCGGATCTAACTTTTTGCCCGGTGCCATTCAGTCCGTCGACTGACGTTTCATCTAAAGATCGTGTCGTCGACATGCGACGTTTGATCGGAAGGCTTCCCTTGTTCGTTTCATTGAAAAACCTGAGACGTTTCGTCGCACACAACCCTGCTATTTTCGTAACAAACTTTTTGCGTCTCGCCTGGATTACAGGCGGGATTACATGGTCTGGTTAAGCACGCCTTAGTGAATCGCGCGCAAGCTTTTAGTGGCTTAGTGAGAAAGACGTCGACAAAACGTCGCAGGGGCATGTGCCCACAAAACGTACAGCGTCGACAAACCGTGTGTTCATGAAATGTATATCAGTGAAAATTTGTCCACGAAATGTATTTCCACAAAGCGTGTTTCGAAGAAACGATAGGGACCATAAGAAAGATCTGATTTTTACTGAAAATCGCTTCAGTTAGTGCATTTCATTTCGTCAAAAATGCTATCGATAGAAAAAAAAGTAAAGAATGCAGGGCGTCAATCGTCGCGAGAAAGCTAGTTCTTTGGCAGGGAAAGAAAACCTCAAACGAACAGATCACAGGAAACTATAAGAAACCCCCCCATCTCCGCAGAGAGTGGTGTGGTCATGATACCCAAAACAAAAGAAGTGCTTCGACAGCAAGCGCGACCCTGTGGCGCCGCGGTTTGCAAGTTTCGGAATCAGCGGCGCATGCACATAGGCAGCCCGTAAATTGCCTGTTTTTTTGTTTTTTTGCATGCTTAGAGTTCTAGCCAAGAAAGTCTGGTAGTTAATATTCGTCCGGTTACGACGCCAGGGCGCCAGAAATGCCAGCGGCTGCCGCGCGCAATCTCTGTTGCCGCCCCAAGCAAGAAAAAAGATTTTTTTTTTCAATATATGTATTTGGGGCGCTTGCAGGCCGCGATCTTTCTCGAACAACACGTTAGTCGAGCCCATCAGGCCTTGAACTCTGACTTAGCGGCGCATGTGCCCACTGGCTGACACGAAACACCGTGAGACTCGAGGCGGCCATGCATACGCTCGGTAACATCACAGAAAGGATTTTGTCTTCCTACACTGCTTCTCCTCCTCTCATTTCGAACTTTTTTTATAGCCCCTTTTTTTAGGCGTTTAGACTTCAGGGGAGAGTTAAGGCGCCACAGGTGAAAGCTTCCGATTCCGCGTGCGGCGGGGAAGAACGCGGTCGGCGTGATTTCCGCTGATTTTGCTAGTCTAAATTTAATCGTAAGCTCTGGCGGTTAGTAAAAACATCGACATGGTCCCACATTTCGCGGATGTGGTTCGGATACGGATACAAAGTATGCAGATGCGGATCGGATGCGGATACAATAATGTAAAAAGTTTGCGGATGCGGTTCGGATGCGGATACGAAGTCTGCGGATGCGGATCGGATGCGGATACTCAAACTGTTATCCGCGCAGGGCTCTACTCATATGCCTCGTCAGCTGAAACACTAGACTACACCGTACTCCAATCAGCACGGCAAATATCAGCTTCAAAGGCACCTTGATTTGTTTCACTAATATTTCGATAACAAAGTGAACAGTCATCTCCGTCCTTCTGTATCCCGACTTTCGAGTCGACAAGCATATTAATTGGTAGGTGGTCACTTATCATTGTTCCAATGACACCTCCGGACACGTGATATTCGTCAGCAATGGTTAGAAACAAATCAAGTTATGTTTCTTTCAAAGGAGTTATTTGCGTGGGCTTAGAGATTGGGTTAAATTATCCGTACGACTGATATAAAGAGAAAATCTGTAGGTGCCTTGGCGATGAGAAGAAAATATCAAGATTTAAGTCTCCACCCAAAAACAGAGTAAGACAATTTTAACCAATAAACACAAACAAATCGTCAATTAATTTTAGGAACGCTGAAGTGGGTACGGAGAGCCAGTTTGCGTTTGGACCTTATGGTCCTCCGGCTTCGGCAAAGCAACTCATAGGTCTTCAGACTGTACAAATATAAATCAAACCAAATATCTTCCCTCAATTTATATTCCATGATATACTAATAATTTTTACCAAGTGGGTGCACTCTCTGTCACCGTTAGGTCCCACCAGGTCTCCTCCCCAATGAGCAGGCAGCTGGGAAGGATCCACGCACTTCAACAGAACCGGCTGCCATCCTTCTACAGGAATGAGAAGTATTTTAATAATTTGGCAAACGAGAGCCAGAGTAGACGCCGGACCACCATAAAAACATAGACTTTGTCGTGCATAGTTTTATTTGAAAAACACACTGTACAATCATCGTTTGGTCTACTAATGTAAAGGAAAAAGTCCTTCAACCAGCGTTGACGGAGCCCTCCACCTACATTACGAATTGTCCCTCGGAAACGCAGTCCTCACAGAATTTGTTTTAGCGTTAAGAGAGGCTTGGCGAAAACAAGTACCGCCCAAACCAAACAATCTGGAGTTGTAGGCTGAACTGGACTTGTATTTTAGGGAATAAATTCGTTTTGAACGCAGTCTTTATTGTTCATTTTGTTTGAATTTCAATATCGCATCGTCATTCGTAACACGGAGGAAAAATGCAATGCCTAAAGCTATATAATCAGACAAAATTGCGTGAGTATCAACAAACCCGAAATGACATTACTTAATTTGCGATGCAACTGGCAAGCACGTACACATGGACGCTCTGAGAAAAAAACTGGAGATCTTGAAAGCACACGAGCAAACAAGACTGCATCAACCGAAGCACACCGAAATATTCCTCACAACAGTTGTGAACCTGAAGAAACCAGAACCTTCTTTTACATTCGGCCTAAATATCTCTAGCCAAATCATCATGGCACAATCGCAGCGCCGCAACTCCTTGCTTCTTTTTATATATTTTTTAATTTTTACCCTTTTGCCACTCGCGCAGCATAGCATAACATGATTCATGCAGCATTTAGCCTTCTCCGGCTGCGTTCACATTGACGCAGTTCAAATTGCCCATGTCTGTACCCCGGATAGGTACGTCAGGGAAGTTTATCATTTCTGTACCTGTTGGGGGTACATATAAAGGAGATAAACGTCCTTGCTCGTGCACAAACACATAAAAGGCCTCTCTGCGCAAAAAACGGTGGACACGAAACTTGTCAAGACAGGAAGAAAGTTTGATGTGCTTAGTCTCTTACCGCGTGAGAATATTTGGATCTTTCCCGCTGTTCTTTCAGTCAAGAAGGGTCTGACGAACTTCCAGAAGATCTGAAAGAAGCTTGGAGCTGTCGAGAGTGTGGCAAACGAAAGAAAAAGACGTTAGTCGTGGCTTGTTAACTTGGGACCGTTGGAAAGTATGCGCTAACAGTGTTTTCGTTTTTGGTTTTGTTTCTGGGGAGATGTGGAACTATGTTTGCCAAATAATTTCACCCGTGTCTTCACTGCATTTTGTTTTACCACTAGGGCGAGCGAAGAAAAAATCTGCAAAAGCCAGCACAATGCTCTGAGCAAGCCTGCTATGAACGCGCGCTTGCAGAACCCAGAGATCCTGTTTTCAATCCCCACCCCTGTCTTTTTCGATCCGAATGAGCATCGTACCGGCGTGCGGTCGTGTATCACTACTGCGTGATGCACGTTAAAGACCCAAGGCTAGTGGTTGTACTGCACTGGCTAAATTTCTCATCGACAGCTCAGTGACAAGTCGTCCGTTGATGCAGACTAAGTTCTAGGCTGTATAAACTTACCCATACCCCAATTGTTTTGTAAAGTGAAAGCATCAGTCCAAATCCCGCGCCAGGAGTTGTAGTATCGGCATTCAAAAGTCTATAAATTAACGGTGCCGGCCGTTATATTTTTGAAATCCCTTCCTACTCAAAGCGTAGGATTGTATCTGAGTTCACGCCGAACGCCGATGTAACACTTATGTCTAATAAGGCTCAAAGTGCATGCCCAATATTTAGCTACTTCAGATAATCGAGGCAGCTGCTACTGGAGACAGCATACTTCGGAAAAGGACCTATTGTGAGCTTGCCAAAGTCAATTACATGCGTATGCCGCACTTACACTCTAGTATAGTGCACTGTAATGATGTATTCTCAGTCGATGGGCAAATCAGTGGTTGTGCATACCCGCATGCGATTAGCTCATCGAATCGAGATGGCCGACTATGATTAGAAACAAAAAAATTAAGAAGAAACTTCCATTCATGGGATTGATCCCACCTAACGTGAATTTCTGCGGTCGCATCCAAATAAAGGTAGCAACTGACGACAAGACCTTTCATTGAACCATAGCACCATGCTGTGAAAACAGATCAGTGTTTGTGAACACCCCACGCACTTTTTTATCGGGTAATACAATTAACTCTAACCACCGTAGACAGCGAAAGAACCTTACAGCAATTTGAGGGAGAGATACAGGTCTTATAACGAAATGCTTTGAGGACTGTCACGCTTTTATTTTAGAAATCAACGACTACAGGTTTTCGCCATTCTCCTGGCTCAGTCTTATGGACCTTCATTATAACCCACGTGTAATACACTTGGGTTGTACGTTACGTTCCCCGTGCAATTCTGAGGCGCCTCTGTGTAATAGCGCATAAATCGCAGAATAGTTGCATAATCAATTGGTTTTACCCTCTCCAGACTGAGATGTGACCTGTGTCATTTGCCACAAGGTTTCTAGGGCACAGTGTGGGTTGCGGCTTAAGGCTCGTTCACACTCTTGCAACCGAGTACGACCGAGAGAGACACGACCGGTTTTTAATCCTCTTGCGACGTCTTAGGACCAGCTCCGCAGCAGCGCGCCCGGTCCTAAGAAGTCGCAAGAGGATTAAAGACCGGTCTTTTCTCTCTCGGTCGTACTCGGTTGCACGAGTGTGAACGAGCCTTTAAAAGTAAGAGCAAGAACGTTTTCTGTGTGTAGCCATCCCATTCGGTTATTCTTTTACTACACCATGAATGTACAAATAAATTGAGCCGTAATACCTCAATTTTTTTAAAACGTAAGTTCAGTTAATTGACGAGATGGCGCTTAAATTGTGCGATACATAAAGTGATTAAGTTAAAACATGTAGAAGTTAATAATTACATGGCATATAGGTTATTTAAAATGTACGACACCAAAATATGCACAGATATCATATAAAGCCTCCGTATCTACGTCCACACAGCGCGTGCGATGAGTTCATAATTATAATTCATGACAGTCACTTAGCATAAAATAATAATGTGAGAAACGTTGTAACCAGACGAGGCAACGTGTGCTAGTACGTAGTACATGTGAAACATCTGGTTCAGAAACCCTGATCCAATCACATTTGAGTACCGAACAGTAAACGAGGCTGATAATTTATAAATCAAACAAAGGAAATCGCAGAGATACGACATTGTCTAGAGATTTCCAAGAGAGTTGGTGTTGGCGTACGTTCTGACATCTTACAGGCAGAAACAATTTGGTCACCGCTGAAGAGGTGCAATTTATAAGAATAATATTGCCTGTTTTCTACGAGGGCTGGATTCGATCACTTTTTTGCGCATGGCAACCTCACACCGTAGTGAACAATTATTTTGAAGCATGCCAACTTCATACTATTTCAACCTCATATTAACGCGTGGAGGACGTACTGCAGTGACATTATTTCGCAATACTTCCACGATCTTAATTAAAACCGGGCTAATCAAACCGAGTCTCCAGGTTCTCACGACTAACCAAAATATCCCTAAGAGGAAGCCTGATAACTGCAGCACCATGGAATTATATGTAGGTTTAGAGTCAAATACAGGACGCTTTCACTAGCATAATGATGACTCTTAACTTACCGTTAATAATGAAACATTGTTGAAGCATCTCAGGATAGTAATTCTCGTAGAGTACCATGATGAGACGAATGAACTCGACCACTTGAAAAAAAAAAGAGACTGTCATGAGGCTAAATGCGCTCCATAGCCGGTAATATTTGGAGTTTGTACCTTGGTAACTGTACACTTGTCGGATGCTGAAATTGTCGTAGTCGAAAACGACGGTAGAAGTATCCACAAGCTTCCCCAGCTGTAACAAAATAATTACAGCGTTGAAAGTTCAGCTCAGCATATACTAACTTGTGGTGTAAAGCGAAAAGAGTTATCTTAGCTATATTTAATATCCGCTAAAAATACAAAACTGATAAACAGCTAGGTATATTCAGTGGAACAAAATTAGGAGGGCAGTTGGCGACATCATAATGCCTGCAGTCTCAATTAGCTCTCATTATGCCTTTTCCGATTAGTTGCGGAAGCGAGTAAGTTTGTCTCTTTGGCAGCCATCGCTTCCGAGAAACTCTGAAAAACAACAAAAAATCGCACTAACTGCCTACTTTTCTTTGACGTAAAATAAACGTTGAAGCTAAACGGATAATGTCTGTGTTTTTTCAATAGCACATGTTCCAAAAAGATTAGAAGACACTATGAGCACGTTCTCTCTGACATTCATGTCTAAGCGTATGACTGAATTAAAGTGGGTCGTGAAAATTCGTACCTCTATTTCCCCAGCAATTTTCGCATATAAATTTGTAACGTCATTGCTCCGGCATTTATCGCATTCCCAATTCATCATAATGGTCATATGGCCCAGCGAGATGATACGTAAAGGGGCCCCAGAATTTCATTCCACCTGAAATCCTACTACAACGTTATGTTTCATGGGCACCTTTGCAAAATTGGAAGCCTTAAAAAGAAACAAGAGATCAAATAAGATATATTTTCTGAACAGGCATAAAGCAGTAAAGCAAGTCTTGTCCTCAATACCAACGTTTCGGTGGCACCTTTTAACTGAGATATTGGTAGCACATTAGAAATGTAAAAAAAAACTAGATAAAGATTTAGTTCTTCATTACAGCTTGCTAAATAACGTGCATAAACTGTAAATATTTTTGTTTTATGTGTAGCAACGGTGACTAAAATTTTGTGTTCGTAATATAATTTAAAGGAATATTTCAAATTAGTTTGCATATAAAGGTGTAGCGTTCGTAATAAATAGAAATCCCTTTATTGCTGTGGTGCATTTGAATAAGTGAGATTCATAATGAAAACAATAAAAAAAGCCACTTACCGCAATACTTTTTATAAATGTAAGTGCGCACTACAACGCAATATGACCAATGATATACCACCGAATGGAGCAAGATATGAGATAGTTACCCAAGCACAATATAAAAAAGAACTTCTCTCTAGAAACGAGGTAGACATTAATCAGAAACAGGACGTCCATTCCGTTCTAGAGCAAATGGCTAAAACTGCTTCACTGCTTCACTGCAACACACAATTCGACATAATTGCTCACCATAAAAAATATATTTAACATTCTCAAGACTGAAAAATATAAACAATAGACTTTAAAAATATGTTTCTTTTTTTAAACAAGAAGTTACAAACTTAAGCGCTTTGTGTGCCTTCTCATGCCGTGTTCTTGTACCACGGTCCGAAGTAAAATACACATGTGAGGTTTCAATATTTATTTTTGTACAACTGTTGATATCGGCGAGATTCAGTATAACCCAGTAAAGAGACATCAAACGTTTCCAATCTACTTTATAAATAAATATAACAATACTGGTGAGCATGAAAACATCCTCTTATCGGCTAAAATTGTAATGATCTTATACAAACAACAAATAACATCATAAAACAGCAAGAAACTTGGTCTACCTTAAACGATATTTTATAACAAGTGAGAATAAGACTAAAGCCACGTTTTTTAGTCCTATAACTTAACAATGTTAATCTTTCTAGTGGCACCATCTTGCACTTCTCCTCCATTGAAATACTAAGTTCTCTCAAGATCTAGTGAGTTTTGCTTTTGTTACATTCCTTGCACTAAGCACAAAAACGACAGCATTTAGAGACTTGCTGGTATCATTGGTTTTCTACATAAACGTCGTTTCTTTCTCCATCAAGCGTCTACTATTGCACAACACGTTTTTTCTAAATCTCATTTTTACTAATGCCGCCTAACCTGAGGCACCAGAATAAAAACAAATTTACATAGAGCATTCTTGTTAGAAAAGAGTGCGCTCAGGCATGTGTAATGTGACGTACAACTACCACACATACCACACTTTTATTAATCTGAATTAATTTTAAAAATAATTTTAACACTACGAATAAAGGCTTGGCGTTAAATATAAAAAGGATATTTAGAAAATAATACGTTTTTGTTAAATTTTGTATAATTCGGAAAACAAAAAACTAACACAGTTCACTTGCCAATCGGACTTCTGAATAGTAGAAACATCCGTCACAGATTACGGCCTTCCCATGATTAGATGCACCTCATCAACATTGCTAAACACTTCCATTAATTTAATATATTAAGATTGTATCTTCTAGCTTACGTGAACTTCATCAATTAAATATTTAAAAATATACATTTGTTGCTTTGTTCTTGTTTAGTTTTCCGCAAGGTAAACTGGAATTAGTTTACAGTGTATAAATTTCTTCAGAGCATTTTGTAACTATTGTATAAAGCTGAAAGTCTACAATGCTCATTCATTCTTACTTTTTGCTTACTTTATTGTTTGTTTATATTTATTTTGGTTTGTTGTGCTTTTGTCAAGGGATCTTTGTATGAAAAAATAAAACTCTAGTTTACTTTCCTGCGCCGCTGTGTACCTGTAACTGGGCTGGGGACCATTCAAGATGCTTGGACTGCTTTTTCTCAAGCCCTACCATAGAATACATGTAAATGTATTTTGAATAAATCATTATTTTCTATGTCCTCCTCCTTGTTTTTGCGCCTCTTTACCGGGCGTGGACTATACGTCTCACCGTAACTTGGCAAACGGTGAAGTCTATGGTTCCAGTGAGCCAATCAACGCGTTGGTGGGAAACACGTGACTATGCTCCATCTCATGAGTCGTGCGCAGTGCTGTCAAAGCCACGGGCAGGAGTCGGAGGAAAGCCTCTTTGGTACTATATTTTGAGTTCCAGGCTAATCCTCCCGGGGGAAGAAAGCGAGGCCTGGGACACACAAACGAGGGTCCGGATTAAAATGGAAGTTTCCCCTGTTTCCATTTTCTAACTGCTTGGGTAACGGTATCGCCCTTGTACCCTTGGTAAAGACTGCCATGTGCTTTGGCTCAATTGCTCTGATTGGCTCAAGGGTGCCGTAGCGTTTGCTCTTTGCCAATTTACAGTAAAACGAAATCTAGTAAGAAAATCAGTGTAGATTTCTATAAAACCTCGCCACCCTTTCTATTGTTCAAACTTTCCTTACCTCAATTCGATCATTACAACTGCATTTGTAGAAGCGTCTTTCTATTCACTGGAACAGTGCCTATCTCTGAACCGGTGTAGATTAATGACTGTCATGTTATATTTTTTAAATGACGTCACCGATGTTAAAAGCGTCTTGGGGCTCACCTTTTTGCTTTGCGCCTTCATGTCTGCGATGATCTTTTCAACGATGTATGTGAAATGCTTGAGCAACGCCTCCTTTGATACGCACTGCAACATTCCTGTGGGTAAAGATATCGTTCTTAATGGTCTTTATTTTTTACAGTTCAACAGGGTTTTATTTATTCGACAATGATATTGATACAAATCAAATGTACAAAATCAAATGTAAAACGACAATTTCCAGTAACAAATGTGCTGATTCCCCGCACTGCCGCTTTTCCACCACTAGCCATCAGCACCTTGAAATATTTTAACATAACGTGGCGGCTTCTAGATAACGCTTTAGATGAACGTGGACACCACTTTCTTTCCGAATAAGCAGCTGAGTGCAGTTTTCTATTTTAGTTTTTCGTAAGGTGAGCCTCGGTGGGGGCTTGAGCCAGACGAGCATACTACTTGATCTTGCTATCATTTTCAGTGATATGGTGAAGGAAAAATCACGTGACACGCTCCTGGAGCGTTATTAGGCTCTGAGAGATTCCAGCCTTTCATGGTTTCAATAGAAACTCTCTAGCTCTTCGCTGAGGAGCCTGAAAAGAGAGCATCGTGCTTTGTGTTGGCTGCTTACGAGTACCCGTCCATAGGCATCATGCTCGGAAGTCAGGGAATTGGTAACATTGTTTGAATTTAATACCATTAAGGACCTTTTAGGTCTGTTAGGGCCGAAAGTTCAATAGACAAGTGAGAACGTTCAAAAGACAAAGCAGAGAAGCCATTGATGCACCGCCGTGAAGCGATTAGGCCTGTGAAAGCCGGTAATCTTTTGTACATGCCTGATAGAGTCTTAAGTATACACATAACATGTCAAGGCTGCAGAGTAGTGCATGTTATGATGACTGGTGCCACATCAAAATCTTGAAACACTTAATAGTTTTACGCTCTCAACAAATAAAAATAAACAAGCACGTAGAGAAATGTATTATTCCTCACAAGAAGCGTTTTCGCAACTAAAAATATTTGCCCCCCCCCCCTCCCTCCTTCCTTTCTAACTGTCGAAACTAAACGACAACTGAAGAATTCTTGCGCTTCCTACAGCAGAACAGAGTTGCTCGTACGTCGATTCTGTTGGTCCGCACCACTATACGGTCCCCGGGTTCACTGCAACTTGAAATACTTTTCACTAACGTAGCATTGTACGTCTGCGTTAATGAACAGCCAAGTTCAGTATTTTAGTGCTCCCAACAGCATTTAGATGTAACAATGTTGCTGATGTCTTCAATGTTACCTTTGAAGTCCGCATTGCCGAAACGCAAGAGCCAGATGGGTCGGCCTTCACGATCGTGGTTACACTGGCCGCCAGGAAAGTAGAGCCTCAGTACCTAAAATAACATTCAGTTTTTTTTTCATTTCACTCCAACGCGTACTTGTTTGACCGGCGACTCTTGTGAGCTGTACACAATATGAAAATGCCGTATCCAAATATTTGACCTCAAAAGCGCTCGAAGTGCTAACTTAATGCACAAACGGAAAAAGGGACATCGAAACATATTTCGGCAGAAGACAGAGCAGTGGCATGAACCAAATCTAACAGGGGGTCGGCGTGAGCATTTCACGTTACCTTCGAGCTGAAAAAGACGTATATCAATTAACGGCACATTGCAATAATGAGTTCCTATTGTGTGAGCACATGTAGAAATTAGTTGTTTCGCTCAAATGTCTAGTTAAATTATTGTTTGGTTTGAAATTAGTAAGTGTGTTGTTTTACTGCGTGTGGGAGAGCAGAATTCTTTCAGTGAATACCAAAGTATACGGTAGGGACTAGAATCGCGACCATCTTACATATATTCAAAACCTTCCTTCTCCCCCCCCCCCAAAAGAAAAGGAAAAGAGAAAAAGGAACAAATATAAATATGAACAAGATTAGGACAAAAAGGAATGCCGATCTTGGACGGAAGTTTATTGGGGAATTCTAGTGAGCTCACATTATGCCAATCCATCACTGCTGCTCCATCAAGCTCAAACTTATTAATGTTCCAGGAAGGCGGTAAGTTGGGCGAGTTGGTTGAACATCTTCAAACGTGGAAACAGCGCAAAAAATTCGACAAGGAACAAGTGAAAGAAGTGCACGGACTTCTTCACTTTCACTTCTTTAATGTTCCAGTTTAATATTTCAGGCTATAAACTTGCAAATTATCAGATTAGTTTCATATTAAGACCAAATATCGTGATGAGCAAAGTTGATGCATTGTGGTGATCATAAACGAAGTGAAGCCTTACCAAAAATGTTTATTGCCGGGCTGCTCATATTCTTTTGCGTGAACTGGAAGATTGTTATTTAATGAATAAATTATATTATTTGTTACGTACTAAAAAGGATATAGGTGTGCAGAACTTTGACAATGCATCTTTCTATATCAGGTGCTTTTCCTATTTGTAGCATGGGGGCTCTTCTGCCCATTCTAAAAGCCTCGTTTTATCTCTATTTGTTTTCGTTGCGAACTTATATTATCCAGCTTCATCACGCCAAGATGGGGAACGAAATAGGCCAATCTGTAACACTTGCTTCACCGACGACATGTATACTCACGCCAATCACTACCTACACTTCCTTTCAGCTGAAGTCCAGACGCAGCCGAGGCTACGAAGTAATGGGATCCAATCAAGCAGCGTCAAAAGTGCAAGTCACTACGGCATCTTCAGTTAATGATCCGTTCAGCGATGGTAGAACACGTAGAGAAACATGACGAACACCACGATGGTGCTCCGTGGACCCTGTCTGGTTTCCCCATCAACTCGTAGCGTCAGCTGTGTCTGAACTTAATGTAGAAACGAAGTACAGATTATGATAAAATTTTAATAACAAAAAAATGTAAAAAATATTTAGTAGGAAGCACTTACCTCGAGGGAACTTTACTAAATTGTATTTCTTATCAGATCAAAGACAGTGTTGATACAAACCATTAGGGTTTCACAAAATCTGTTAGTATGCGGAGGCATAGGTATCACTCGTTTCAGCGCTTTGACCGCTGGGAATACTGGCAACAAAATAAAATATTGGAAAAACAATGTTTTTGGTTTTGGTTTTGTTCAGAATATTTTTCACCGTTAGACTTTATAGTTGTCTCCCTGCTAAAGCTTTAGTAGACGCCTGTCATGAACCTAAGCCATTCTTACAGCCTTATGTGGACATTAGGCTGTAAAAGCTGTAAATGTAATAAATTGTTTTGAATTTTATAAAGCATTAGCTGGGTGTTGTTGCCACTCATCGCTATCCTCTCGTGTCGCACGCACACGCGAAGAAAGACGTACTGCCAAGATCTCACACCAAGCATTGTTTGGCTATATGGCGGGAATTGACGAAGCGATCCGCGACCTGCCGATTTTCAGGTTGATTCATCGCAGAAATTACCACGCGAACATACATTTTATTTTCTGTTGTGATTTTTTTTTGTGGGATTTCTTCTTGAAAATAAACAGAGGAGCATGTTAGCAACTTTCAGGTGTTTTTTCGTATGCCCTATTCTAGGTATCGGTCTAGGTAGATTCTATTCTAGGTATCAATCTAGGTAGATTCTATTCTAGGTATCAATCAAGTTGTTGTCCGGGAAAAAATAAACATAACTTAAATTTACATTTGAAACTCAGAAGTTACTGAACACAAAACCGGGAAAGGGAGATTAATAAATATTGAATACCAGGCTGCGTTTCCGTACGCTCGTAGTTTTTTTTATGTCCTATGGAAGAATTTATATATAAAGAACCAGTAGTCATTCGTTAAAAAGTACTGAGCGCACACAATTTGTTTTTTGACCGCCATAAAAAAGAAAACGTTTTTCTTCGGTAAAGCTTTTACTGTTCTACTTCTAGCACTTGGGGGGATCTGTTTCCATGTAGTACACAAAAGACGCTCCAGCATACAGCACATTAATCAATACTGTGCTGCATGCTGGAGCGTTTTTTTATATGTGCATTAAGAAGCAATATATGATTAATGCAAAGTTTTGGGGAAGCCGCCCCAGACTGCAGCACAATTAGTGTGAAGTTTCAGACAAAATGGCACATCTAAAGTGCAGACGGAGTCTGTACATACCGCCAATTATTAAAACCAAATTCGAAAAGGACCCACGCTCACCTCTGGATTTTCGTAAGCCTCGATGATTGAGTCGATATTCTCCCGTTGCCGCCAAATAATGTTCTAGAATAAGAACAGAAAAGAGTTTAGCTTATATATAGGCGTCAACGAAAACGCAAAAAAACACATTGAACTAAATTAATTGCAGGTTTGTCCGATAGCCTTCACGGGCACTGGTGCAACTTAAATTGGCATATTTGTATACATAAATTTTCGTCGCTGCTCTAGAGCCCACTTTAATGTTTTAAAAGCCACGTGCATCCCGTTTTTTTTTTTTTTTTAAGATCAAACCTTTTGGTTTTTGAAACAAATCACCTGATCACTTTCTTTTTCAATTATAACTTTATACAAAGGTAGTTCTGGGACCGATAGGGCGGGCGTTCATGACAAAATCTGACACAAGACTTGCAGCACCGATTACAACAACCCCACTAAGCTCCCAGTAGAGTGGCAGTTAACCTGGTTAGCTACGTGAGATACAATGAGAATTGCAAATGACTTCAACAGAGGGTGTGTTTTGTCGTATATTTTTATGTTTTTCGGCGCTAGCTTCGTTGCACACATTTAATCTGTTACGTTTTTAAACTGAGCTGTCGGAATCTAGCCCATCCGATTTAAGGATATTTATCTTGCAAAAAAACAGAAAACGTGAGTGCTAAAAAACAACGGTTCAGTGTCCAGTGCCTTTTGAAGGTTTACACTAAACTTTATGTGTTTGAAGTTGATATGTCATAGTCGACAAATCACCATATTGGTTCGGACACTACCAAAACCGCTGGGGTTACAGGTCTCATGAGGCTGGTAGCAGCTTAAGAGTTATCACATTGTAACATTGCAATGTATTGAATATAGCTTTGCCATAGATTTATGCGAAAAATATGTCATAAATAGTCTTCAACCGTCACGAGGAATCGCCGCGACGGAATGTCATTTAGGACAGTCCCTTCAAATTCATCGCTAAATACATCGGGGAAATATTGACACGTGGTGTCCGCTTCCCATCTAAATTTGGAGAAAAACACATAAGGTACGTGAACAGCAGGTAACCTCAAGTCACTTGTTGTTTTTTTTTCGACTAACTTTAGCGGGGAAATTCACGTCACGCTACAACGTCATGTGACCTCAAGTCACGCGAAGCCACTTTCTGCTATGTTGTTCTGCGAGGTGGTAGTTCGCGCTAAAACTACTCTGTTTCTCGGCCCTTGTCAATATGATGGAGCTTGTGAACTTTTGCATTGACTTCGAATATTTTCGCAGGTTGAATGCTTGTTGTGATTTCTGTGTCGCAGAAGATACCATTTACGTAGCAGGTGGGTGTTTGTTTCAGGGTGATAAAGGGCACCAAGCCTCTCTTGTTGCAAGGGACACCTCGATTCAACAGTAAACAAACCAGGCGAGATAGTGACAAAGTACTCGCTCTTTAAATCAGGTGGTCAGAGAAATTGCACATTATCAATCTCATATGGCTGATACAAGTGTTCATATATCCGTCCTCGTTATCTGTAAGATTAGGCTTCATGAATGTCTTGTTCGCTGGGTATCTTTTTCTAAAGTCTTTCTTGCGTCTCCTTTTTTTATTTTTCTTATTGGAAACCTAACTCTTCTGTTTTAGTTCTTTCGAAACAAAAGCATTACAGTGTGGGATCATTGTCGCAAGAGCTGCAGAAAGCAGTCCGAATATGACTCGAAGGCAATTTCGTTCTTCGTGTGCTACTAAAACTTCGCAGTTTGAAGAACCCGCCGGGCACGAGGTCCATAAGTCATCAGATAATTTGGCCCTCCATATTAGCCCATTGGAGCTTTGTGTGATGCGTTGTAAATATTTGAAGGCAACTGGGTTAGCAATATTTTAGATCATTACTTCATTAGCTTTAAAAATATTCCAATAGCACTTCTCCTGTTGTGTTCTATTTGAAGTGAACAAAACCTAAATATCTAAATATTCAATCCGTATCTTTCTAAAGAGATATCTCAGCGTTAAATATCTCCCACAATAAAAAAAACATAAAATACACGAGATTGCGGTCTTATTTTGCCAATAAAGAACCGTATCAAAATAGATTATGTCAGGTGTTTGAGAGCTGTGGGAGTTGAAACATATTCGTAGATAATATATCGGTCTTCTGAAGCTAATAATCTCATGCTCACGTTGCGGTTTTCATCATCCGTTGTACAACTTGAAAGGAAACCGTATATCACGAAAGCGAGTTTAGTCAAACCATTACATAAAACCAACTATTCATTTGTCACGGGAACTGGCGCATTTCGAACTTTGGGTTAAGCCAAGCTGTGCAAAGCAATGTCCGGTGGTGGCTTTGGACGACAAGAGAACAAAGCCTAAAAGTGTAGGAACACATATACAAGGCTCGGACGTGACGTCAGTCTGCCCTTCTATCTGGTGGCAAGAAGCGTCTCTTTAACGCAGTGGAAGCTACCTTCTCACACAGCCCTTTCACCCCATTATGTCTGACCAAGTGATGTCAATGCAAGGATTTGTGTGTGTCTTGTTTTTATTCCTTGATTGTTTAGCTGGTCACCGTCGGTCAATTAAAAGGCTGGATAGTTCTTGTAGAATCAAACATTTTAACTTTGTGTCGCCGGAGTTTACATAGTGTCTGAATTTGCCAGATATGTAGCAAAATCATGATTGATTGATGTATTGATTGGTTGGTTTATAGACTGATTGATTGATTACTTGATTATAGGCACAATTCCGGAGACACTTTGTTTTAGTACATCGCATTAGTAAAGAGTTGGTTATTGTCATCAAGGTGTCATTCACTTATAAAAACGAGAAATTTACGAGACTTGCTATAGCCTGATGGAAGACACCAACCGAACGCCTGCTGCTAAGTGATTGATTAGAAGTCATCGGAATTCCGCCAATGATGCTCAAGAGTTTAACGCTGTGGAAGAGCCAAAATACTTACATCTCTCAGCAGTTTCTCCGACTTGTTTACGTCAGAACTCCCGAGCTGCATAAGGAAATTCATAGTTCAGAGTAACTAAAATTAATCCCAACGCGTGATGCCGTGCCGTATATTGTTTACATTGTAAAGGCAGTGAACCTGAACCGCGGCATCACCAAGTACAGTTTAATCTGTCTTCTATACTTTTACAACGAAGAGCTATAGTTAGCCTTCGAGCACACTGTAATATCGTTGAATTTCTTATCATCAGCTAACCTTCGTTAGTTTACCTTCAAGTTGGCATGGATACCCACGTTCGGGTTTGATCTTTTTTTTAGTATTACGTTGAAACTTACCCCTTAGCCAACGCAGCAGAAACGGATCCGTAAATTCTTCGTTCCAGATATCACGGAGACGATACTTGAACTGTTGAAGCAACGAAGTAAAACCGCGTTCAGTAAACAAACAATATATTAGAAAGACATGAATATCCCCGAATTTTAGAACGGCACTATGCCATAAATTGCAGCGCTGTGGTAGCTCGAACACCAAGTGCTACTTGAACTATATTCCTCCGCAACGAAGGTACAAAGCAGGAAGTCATGCTTAATATCGGTTATTATACGAAATATCCTATGTGTGATTCGCCAGAACTCTTACTTTTACGATACCATTTTTTTCTTAAAGTACGTCTAGTCAGATAAGCGTAAATAAAAAAAAATCCGCTTTTCCCACTTGATGTTTTGCATGCAAAGTAAACGTTGCTCTTAAGGAACGTTGCGAATCTGTAAGAAGCAATCAAGAAGAAGGCATGTGAATATTGAGTAACCACACTGACGATGAGGGATAAATTCCTCATAAAAAAACCCAAGGTTGAGCATCAAATATGCACATATCGCAATTCTTAAGTTTTGCAATGCCTCCCGGCGTTATTCGTGCGAGCAAAACACCCAACTGCAATCTCGCAAATGCGTGGAGTGTTTGTTTCTTGTAATTGCCAGCCCTCACATATGCAAGTTCATTATCACGGAAGCCCTTGTTGGATGCACATCTGAGGTTTCCACTTTAAATCAAATGAAAGCTTTATTTCCCGGGAAAAATAGAAATAGTTCCAGAAAAACAGCTTTTACAAAAAGCTTGACTGGGTGTGCGAACTTTGTGGCATTGGGGCGGCGGAGAAAAGCTCACCAGAGAAAACATCACCGGCCTTTTGACAGATGCGGAGAAAAGCTCACCTACGAATCTAAGAATCGAGCGTTCACTCAAGTGAAATACATTATATATATATATATATATATATATATATATATATATATATATATATATATATATGCGTCGCCTGAAAAATACTAAAATAAATAATTGCCATAGGCGCAAAAAAATAAGAAAATAACGGTGGGCAATATAACCAGTGTAGAGGGCTGCACCTTGAGCAATTTCGGAATTTTTGTTTACGAAATTACCTTAATGTACCAACACCGCATTGCCAAATGTTTAAGAAGCAGGGTTTTCAATTCGTACCTCATCCGAACGGAAAATAAAAAAGGTCGTATTTTTTATCCCGGCTACGTGAGAATTAAATATGGTAGCACTCGCGCGTAATAAATTGTACATAGAAGCGGAACGAGGGCTACAGCTAGCGTGGAAAATAAAAATCAAGATGACTAAAATCGTGATTTAAATCAGACCGGTTTTACTGGTATGATTTAAATCAAACCTTTCCTACACATTCAGTCACAAAATATATTTCGTTATTCGCAGTTTATTTATTATTTGCGGTTTTCAATGTGCGCATTCGAGTCACTGAATGTAGTGCGCATGTGTTCTGTATTTAAACCAAAGAGTCATCACATGAGAAATATTTATATTGAATTGAACGCAGCTAAAAAAGCAGTAGTTTTCGGAGAAAATCTATTCGTTGAGCTTTATTTCTAACTACGACTTCGTTCGTCAGTTAAATCACATTACTTTTTTTTGCAATCCACTTAGAACGCAAAACATAGAAACAAAAACTTCGAAAGTTTTGTATTGCAAGAAAATCCAATCGCGAAAACAAAAGTAAAAACAGACTTTTTCGCCAACAGAAAACTAAGCTGTTTTTGTTCTGGTATGGCTGGGGCTTTCATGAACAAAAAGTGGTTAAAATTGCTGTAATATTTTTTTCGCATTATTTTCACTGATTGGTAAAATTGATGAAACAGCGCGCCGTGTTTAAAAATGTCTACAGTCATAAATAAACAATATTTTTTAGCTGCAGGGATATTATTCTGATTTAATAAAATAAATCGGACTATTTCTTTATAATTTTTTTGAATTATTATTTACGTAAATTTTTCTTACAGCAGAGAGACCTAATGTGAAGTGTGTACAGTCCGTTAGACTGTCAGCATAAACGAATGTTGGTTTTTATGTTTTCATTTTTTTTCCTTACATTTAACGGTTACCATCAAAACTGCCAGTGTGGTGTAAATTGTTCATTCGGGGTACAAACTTATGCAATAAAAGTTTGACGCTGATGAACTCCTCCTTCTGCTAAGTAAAATGCGAAAACTCGCTTCGCGCTAGCTCTGCTTCGCAGTCTACCGCCTGCGTGAGAGGTGCCTAAAACCTCTAAACCTTCTGTAAATGATAGGGACCACTTTACATAATAATTAATTCGAGGTGAGCTTTTCTCCGGGTCTGTCAAAAGACTGGTGAATTTTTCTCCGGATCCGCACAAAAGTGGGTGAGCCTTTCTCCGGTGAGCTTTTCTCCGGTGAGCTTATCTGCCGGAGAGCTTTTCTTCTCGGTGAGCTTTTCACCGGGATTCGTTGCATTGGCAGCAGCTTAGGTACAACACACTCTGCTAGTATGAACATATAGTGTAATACATAAATAAAATGATGATAGGATACACTGACTTACGAAGCAACGGGGATATAAAAGCGCAAATCTTGTTTGCTGATCGTGTATATGTTTATGTTGATTGTGAGGCATTTATTTAGAACGAGTGGTACTTCGTAATGTAAAGATTGCAAATTGTAGTTTGTACAGGATAAGAGGGAGGACCCATGCCTCTCCGCGGCGTATGCTGACATCATCGCATGCTTTGCAAGTTCAAAAACAGTGCCAAACAACTCTATGAAAAATTTAGATGAAAAACGAATAGAACAAAGTAAACGATACTCATACATGCGTTCACCAGGAATAATTTGATATTTTGAAAAATAAAGGCACTCCGTGGTCTAAATAAGAAACATTAGCAATACTGCAAACGAATTATTTTTCGCGAGCTCAATATTTCGCGATTTAGAGTCAAGGCCGACAGTTTTGGAATAATGCGCTGGTTCTAATATTCTGCGACGCGGTGGGATCTCAATATAGACTCCAATGTGCTTACATTTTACCGGAATTGTTCGCCCGCACTATTTTTCGCGAATTGTAGGCCTTTCGCGACATTCGCGAAAATTAGGTCGTTTGCTCAAATTAAGTCGTTTATAGTACATCGTAATATTTTCATTTGTAGTTAAAGTATGTTGTTATATTTATTTTTGTTGTAGTAGCCCATATAATAAAATAATAAGAAGAACAAGAACAAGAAGAATTTTATTGCAAATGAACAAAGATTAGCAGTAATTTAATTTGGACTGAAATAATGCATACTAGATTTTGGGTGTAACGTTGAAGGGCCAAACATCCCGTCACCTAGAAGACTAAACCAATTAACCGAGATAAGTCTAGTTATCAAATAATTATCATGACAGTTCCAAATCATTTAGTTAGGAAAAAAATTTACTTAACTTTGTATGCTCTTGTACCAGTTTGTCAAATGAACTAGTACAAGGACGTGTACCCACTGCAAGTGTATGATTTATGGAAATCGGTTTATTTTTGACATGAACAAGATGGGTATGGACTTCATTGCACTTTATCTCAAGACCATTCTTATAAGACCACAATGCAAATTTTGTTAGAGTAGAATTGACTTTACACAACAGTGTATCAGCATCGTCCACAGAGATAAACATACTCGTATGATCCGCTTTTATGACGAACTGCACTTGGTTGAGTGAAGAAAGAGTAAACGAGTCTTAGAGGGACACTGACATGGTATTTATGATCGCCAAGGTGTTTATTTGTACATTACATATGGGAGCCCAACTACCTAGAACACAATTCGCGTCTCGAAATTTGTTTCCTTTCCGACCGAAAACAGCCGATCGAAATCTGGCCGGTTTGAGTCGCGCTCACTTTCTTCTCCGTGGCCACGAGCCGTTTTCTGTGGTTTAGACACAACCACCAAATATAATCAAAGCCGTAGGTCATCGAAGGCACACAGACAATATTAAAGATAGAAAATAAATATGATACCCATTTTTTCGTGTCTTCTAGACAGATGCAAACGCGTTGTTTGGAGAGAAAAAAAAGTATCACAGCCATGCCGACTTCCGTCACCTCTCTTCTTCCTCCCAAGTCCAGTTTTGGTTTCAGTTTAGAGCAGTTGCGTTTTTATTACTTTATTAAAATATACACGTGACGCTGTAGCAAAATATTGATCGGGTAGTCTTCTGACACCATAATAAATCGCCTGGCAAAAAGTAACATATAAATTTTGGGGTGCCAGTGTCCCTTCAAGCAAAGAAAAAAATATTATGCAAAAAGAGTCTTAAAGGAGACGACCAGAATTACGTCCGTATGACGTAAATCTGATCGTCTCTCTTCAGTCAACCGTCGATTACACTAGAAAGAGCAATCCAAAAGTTTTTGCTGTCGTTTTTTTTTTTTTATTTGTTGTTGTTTGCAGTATTAGGCGGCTCTGTGGGGCCTGTGAACGGATGCACGAGGGTGCACCTGGTTAGCGTCTTTGGGTAGGATGCTTTGTTTTGAATTGTTGCCTGTACCATTGTTGTTTACGAGGAGACGGTCTGTACCCTGGTCCCAGGTAACAAGATGTATGCGAATTCCGGGAGACGTCTGTGTTGTATTGTGTACGAGATGAGGTCGTTGCATTAAATTGAGCTCATTACAAATTGTACCTTGGTGGAATGCCACAACGACGTGCGCAATTTCTCGGTGACGTGTGTGTGAGAGATGATATATAAACGGTTGTGTCAATAAAATTTGGTAGCTGCGTTTGAGACGTTCTGTGTTTGTCCCCTTCATCCGTCGTGTCCGGTTTTTTTAACAAATGTTTGCACTTGGTTGTCGACACTAACTAAAATATTTATTAGACATTAAACAAAAAGGGACCAAATATACTTCCTTGCGGTACACGAGAAAGAACAATTTTGATAAGAAGAGAAATAACTGTCAATAACTCACACGGCTTCCTATTTGTTAGATATGACCGAAGAAATGCAGGTGGTACGCCGCGGACACCATATCGACTGAGTTTCATAAGTAGTATCGCGTGATTTAGAACATCAAACAATTTCTATATTTCGAAGTGTTTTTTTGTTTTTTTTTATAATAACAATGTGGTTTTGTAGCTTTACCTTTGCAGACAGCCGAGTTTAGAGTCGGTTAGTATAGCACGTCTTAGAGGAAAATGTGGTTGAGGCGTGAAGGAAAACGTTTTTTAAGTGAGTTGGAAAAGACTGGCAACACCGATATTGGTCTATAAATATTTATAACGTGCTTATCGCCTCCTTTATGTATAACCGTGACGTTAGCCAAACTTCATGCCGGGGGCAAACTGATCCGATGATAATATTAAGTTATATATATGTTCCGGATGTGAGAAAATTATATTCATTGCAAATTTTCACTGGTTTTGATGGTAGTTTATTTGTGTCAAAACTCTTCCCGATTTTAAGCCTTAAAATGTTAAAACACCCCTATCTCGTCGGTTGCATTGAGAAACAGTGTTATCAATGTGTCTAACAAGAGAAAAT
>JAZHYW010063622.1:0-17083 GCA_037355805.1 Ixodes ricinus | reverse complement strand
GCACAGATTCTATGGACTTTTTGCATACTACTTCGAGTACATTGCAACACTTGAAGCACATACATGAGCTTGGCGACAAGGAAGATGTTACAGGCCGTTGCCCTCGCAAAAATTGACAAGTCACGGTTCGGCCAGCGTGATACTTTCCGTTTCAGTTCGGCTGTTGCTTCGGACCAGTAAACACCAGGATTGTGCATATGCTGGAGTGGTACACCAAGGTATTTTGTAGGCGTCAAGCCCCATTTGATTCCTTCGAACTCCAATGGCTTTGTAGCCCATGAGCCGTGCCAAAAACCATAGCATTTTTCTAGATTTACAGCCGCACCACTAACGTCGCAAAAGTGTTTAACCAATGCGATAGCGTTGGTCAAACTTCTTTATCGCTGCAGAAAACTGCAACGTCGTCGGCGTACGCCAATACCTTGACTTCGAGCGCGTTGAACAGAAAACCATGTACATTCACGTTGTTCGCAACACTCAAACAGAGAGGTTCCAAATAAAGTGCGAACAACAATGGTGAGAGGGGGCAACCCTGTCGCACTGAGGACAGTACGGGAATGCTCGCAGTTACGTTACGGTTTACTCTCAGTCGTGTGGAACAGTTCTGATATGCCATTCGCACTCCGTCATATAAAACGTGTCCAATGTTAACATGCCGCAAAATGGCCCAGAGGAATTTATGGTGCACACGATCGAATGCCTTCTCGAGGTCAATCTGTAGCATGGCAATCTGATCTTTTCTATCTGTACAACAGTCTAGAATGCTTCTGGCTACATGAATATTTGTTTGTATTGTTCTACCCTTTATACCACATGTTTGATGATCGCCTACCAATTGGCATATTACATGCTGCAGCCTTCTATTGAGAATTTTTGCAAATATTTTATAATCTACATTGCAGAGACTTATTGGCCTATAGCCCTCTACACGACGCAACTTGGCGATATCCTCAGATTTTGGAATTAAAACCGTGTGAGTTCTCAGGAAAGACAGTGGCAATATTTTTCTCTTATAAGATTCTTCGATGACAGCGAGCAAAATAGGACAGAGCCGACTTTTGAATTTTTTGTAAAAAGTTGAACAAAGTCCGTCAGGACCTGGCGTTTTACCCCGGGCAAGTCGCTTATTGCTCTTTCTACTTCTTCAACGCTGATAGGTTCCTCCAGCCATTCCCGCGTGTTGTCGTCTAGCCTCGGCATAAGAGACAGGAGGTCTTTCATTTCACAATCGCGCCTTCCTGAAGTGAGTGAAAATATCCGTCGGTAATGTTCTACAAACGCCTCCTCGATGTTTGTGCTATCCGTGGTGAGGGTGCCATTCCTCTCGATTTCGGTTATTTCTTTGGACATTGCATATCTTTTTTCAGCTATCAAAGCTTGCTTGGTAGGTTGTTCGCCGCAAAGAAACCTTTGCGTTCTTGCGCGGACCACAGCACCTTCATATCGCGCTTTCTGAAAGCGTTCGAGTTGTGCTTTGATATTTTCTATGTCTTTTACTCCTTGACCAGGGTTAGTACATTCTGCTTCACTCAGGGCCTCTAAATTGTGCTGCAGTTTTCGCTCTTCTGCCCTGGCGTAAAACTTGAGCGTGCTCGATCTTTCGATTGCTGACATTTTAACCTCCTCTTTGAACCGCTCCCACCGTTCTAAGGGGCACATCCCGCTTTGCTCAACCATTTTATCAAGGAGATCGTCCACTGCAGCTTCAAATGTCTTGTCTTTAAGTAGGCCTACGTTCAACTTCCACAATCGCCAGTTAAACTTTGACCTAGGGGTTTGGTTTTCTCCAATTGTAACATTTACGAGACAGTGGTCACTAAAGAACACAGGTTTTACGTGATAAGATCCAATGTTATTTACAATGTCGCTAGAAAAATAAATGCGGTCAAGGCGTGCGTGAGAGGATTTCTGAAAATGTGTGAACTGAATTTTCTTTATACTTTTTGAAATGTAAAAAACATCTTCCAAATTATTCTCAGCGATTATTTCACTCAGGACATTTGCACTAGAATCACTTACGCTCGTGAATGGAGTTCTGTCTCTTGCTTCACAAATGCAATTAAAGTCGCCTAGAAGTATAGTGGTCCGATCAGATTTAATGTAATGTGAAATGCCTCGGAAGAATGCCTCCCGTTCACTAACCTTACAAGGGGCATAGATGCAAATTACTCTCCACTGCTCTTCCATCAAATTAAAGTCACACAAAATAAAACGCCCATGGTCATCGGTAATGACACTCACGTCTGAAAGGGGAACAGACTTTTTCAGGAATAAAAAACAACCACCTGCAGTGCCAACTGCATGCGTTACGCATACCTCGTACGAGGTAAGAAAAGGCTGTAACGCCCTTGTCACCTGCTCTTCCTCCGCCATTTTTGTTTCTTGTAAGGCCAAAAAGTCTAATTGCTCCTCGTGGAGCAAACGTAGCAACTGGTACTGTTTTCGAGTAGAGTTTAGTCCTCTAATGTTGAGGGTTCCAAATGTTAAACCTTTAGTGGAAGGGCCGGTTTTTTTGGCGGAAGCATTGTTGGGATTGGAGGAGGAAGCGTACATTGGAAAGCGACATATCAACAACCTCACATGGAAGTTACATCAAGCATAACTTGGCAACTGGCACTAGTAAAGAGAAAGTGGAACTAAGAAAGACATGACCTAAAGCGTTCGCAGTTTGAATGTAACCGGAAAGTAACCACCTTCTACGAGGTTCGCTCTCGTCCATTGCCTGGGGGAGGGCGGGGCTTGCACCGTTTCTTCCTCCCGTGAACTGGAGTCCAGTCAGGCCCCTCCTCTACGAGGTCTAAAGGCCTCTTTGAGGGGTCAGCGCCGTCATCCATTTCCAGGTCGTCTTCGGACGTGATGTCCGAATGGTGATCGCTCATGCAAGCTGGCTTCGTTAACTGGCCCTTTGAGGGGTCCGAGGCAGCACCGTCGACGTCCGGAATGATGCTCCCAGGCGCAGGGTTGTCAGCTCCCAGGCAACTTGGCAAGATGGTGTCGCTCTCCCGTGCTAGGTCTCCCTCTCGACCGGCCAGAGGACCAGATGAGATGGTTTCGTTCTTCCGGGATAGGTCTCTTTCACGACCACCTTGGCAATTAGACGTCAAAGTGTCGTCCTCTCGTGCAGGGTCTCTCTCACGACCAGTTGGACAACCTGACAAGGTGGTGTCATTCTTCCGTTCTAGGTGTACTTGTCGTCCGTCTGTAACCTTTGGGTCACCGGTAGTGACTGGATGTGGAATGTCGTCTTCGCCTTTCTCAGCTTCTTCTTCATCAATGAAGAACTCCGAGTTTTCTTCCCCAGGAGCAGGCAGCATCACGGTGGCATATGTTCGAATGCAGTCCTCTTGCTCGTGGCCATAACGATTGCACTTGTCGCAGTGGGGAACTCGGCACTCTCTGCGAATGTGGCCTGTCCTCTTGCATCGGAGGCAGAGTGGTGCCCTCCCTGGAACGACGACCAGGACCTTGCTGCCGAACATAACCAGCTGGTGCGGGAGGTGATCTTTTGTTGTGCCCTCCTTGAGGTTCATTTTAACAAATCTCGTTGTCGTCTGAACATTCTGGAATCCTTCCACCCTCCACGTGTCCCGGGACACTTCGTTCACCTTCCCGTAAGGCTCCAGGGCCCTCCGTACTGCATCGTCGCTTATGTGAATCGGTGTCCAGTGCAGTCGTAGTCGGACCTCGCATTCGTCAGGGTCGATGAGCAAACAACGTTTTTCTTTCACGACCAGTTCTTTTGCCGCAAGAAGCTTCCTCTTCGCAGTCAGAGAGTTAAACGTGAAGAGCCAAACATGGTTCATTTGGTACTGGCCAGCTCCAATCAAATCTTGCAGAACGCCGTGGCGTTCCATTTGTGTTCGAAAATCGTCTATCTTGTATGGGCGTCCGGAGGTATCACAATGCGCAAATACAGAGTTCAAAACTTCGGTACCTGTGGGCAGAGACGGCAGAACCACTCGGTAGGAATCCTGAGACATTTCAGCAGATGAACCACGGCCGGTGAAAGCCGTTGCAGACGCTCCTCGGGAGCTCATCAAACTTGCGACCGTTCCAAACGGTGGCACGCGCTTCTCCCAGAGCTATGAAGGCAGTCATTCAACGCACTCTAAACGGTTGTTTATATCTTTACCATAGGACGCGCTTGACAGCGCTGTCACAGCTACCGGTCGCGCGCGTTCCATGCACGAGGGCTCATTCCGCTCTCGTGAGCTGACGCACGGCCGCTAGCTCACCCTCTCCCGCGCTCGGGAGAGGGTGAGCTAGCGGTCGTGCTCAGCCTCACGAGAGCGGAATGAGCCCTCGTGCTGACGCGCGCACCGGCACTGTGACAGCGCTGTAAGCGCGTCCTATGGTAAAGATATAAACAACCGTCTAGAGTGCGTTGAATGACTGCCTTCATAGCTCTGTGGTTAGCGCGTCTGCCTGCTGATCAAGGGTCAACGGTTCGAATCCCAGCCGGCGCCGGTCTTTTTTGTTATTTATCGACCCGCGGCGTAAGAGGTTAGATAGCCAGATAGATAGATAGATACATAGACGAAAAGTGCGTGAAGTATCCAAAGAATGCTATTCGCATTAAAAAGCGTAGCGATTGTCCGTGAAAACTCGATATGGCTTGCCCCGTCCGCGAGCGTGAACGTCGCCATCTTCATTGACTTTGGCAACTTTGGCTGCCTGACTACTACAACCAACTTTGTAGATAACTTTGTAGACTTTAGCCGTGTCCGTGGCCGTGTTCCAAAATTTACTCCATCTTACTCTGGGGTAAGAGTTTTGTACCTTGGCGTTCCAAAACCTACCCGCGTCCAGCGTTCTTCAATCTATGTTGTCACGTGACACGACCCGCCGGAGTAATTCGGCTTCATTTGGTGAGATTTGGAACACAGCCTTTGTAGTCTACAAAGTTATCTCCATCGCCAAACTCAATCGTGACGACATTTTGACGTCACCGCCAAAGGCTCTGTTATACTCCGACGTAACGCGTGCGCGCGTGCGGAAGTGCATCGCAGCGACGTCACGTCGGCGAAAGCGTCGTGGCGTAACCGACGCCACCGGCGGCGTTCGACGCTACCTGACCGCCTCGACGCCAAAATGGAGCATGCCAGCCATTCCGCGCCGGCCGCGCCAGCGATCTTGCCGGACCAGGGTGCATCATGCTGCTGGCCTCCGGCGGCCTCGCGCGGAAGCGCGGCGATATCATGAGCAATAGCAGACGACAGGAGCCCCACTCGTGTGGCGTCAGGTTCGAAGAATCGGACTCGGTCGTCGAGAAGCTGACCGGGGGAACTCGATCTCACCCGTGCGCTTCTTCACGACACGAGGAAGCTTGCGTGCCACCGTAGACCGTGCGCTTGTCAAAGATGTACCGGCTAATGGCCATTGACCGCCTCCCGCCTGCGGCGCAGAAGCAGGTGACCACCGAACAGCGGTAAGCGCGAGTTTTCGTCGTGCCAGGTAACGTCCACGTTATCGCTCAAACTTGGAGGTCAAGAAGCGCGAGAATTTTCGTCTGCTATTCGAAACGAAAAAGGAACCAGTGGCCGCACTCTCGCAGTGAAACGTGCCCTCGTAGTCAGATTCTGCGCATGCGCACGCTGGCGGCACCGCCGGACGCACCGCGGGGGCCGCCTGGCTTGCCGGAGTATAAGAGAGGGCGAATTTTCGACGCGCGCGGCGTGACTGACGTGTGACGTAGCCGACTTCGGCCAGCGCTCGCTGGCGCGCGCGTTAGCGTCGTGAGCATAGCAGAGCCTTAGCTCTCCTGTTTCACCAGCATAGCGCGAACTCCATCGGAATCCGTAGGGAAAAACTCGATCGCAACGTCACATCACGTGACCAAAAGGGCAACCAATCAGCGACATATGGACTTCTTCCAAAACCGACGCGCCCCATCGCGGCGAAATACCACGCAGTGCACTCTAGGAACTAGTTGTCCACTCAGTTTCGGTTTCGACTGAGCAGCTTCATCTCGTGCTATTACGCCGCGACCGAACGCGCTGC
This sequence comes from Ixodes ricinus, assembly GCA_037355805.1. Classification (NCBI taxonomy): domain Eukaryota; kingdom Metazoa; phylum Arthropoda; class Arachnida; order Ixodida; family Ixodidae; genus Ixodes; species Ixodes ricinus. The sequence continues at coordinate 11,083 of JAZHYW010063622.1, read as the reverse complement.
TTGCGTTTTCGATTATCTAGCTTTTTACGAATGTACAATACACTCATTCTCGAGCGATACAAAACGAAGACCGGGGCACTTTCCTTGGTTCCCGAAACACCGGACATTGTGCGTGCGTATGCAAACGCAGTAAGACGTGGCTTAGTCACCTCACCCCACGAGTTCATCTTTGAGCTCAATGTCAGTATAATCCTGTCTAGTACCAGTGAACTACAACTGAAATTTGGTCACCTTGAGCCCTACGCGTATTTTGTTTGCCGAACGTCCGCTAATTGTTACTTCATTCGGCGAAAAGCAAGCCGCATCCTCACAGGAGTATCAAAGTTGAGCCCAGCGTTGACGCACGAACTTTTAAGGAAACACAATAAATTTGACCTCACTACTGCACAAAAGTTACTATGATGTCTTCCTCGTGTCATCAGATATATCACACTCAAATTTTATGCTGATAGAAGATTAAGTTTTCGCAAACGCTGAGATCGGCTAGCTACGACGGAGGCCCTAAGGCCCGCTTCAGACGGAGCAATTTCACCCAGCAACTTGACGTCGCAACACCAGCAACACGGGTCGTCCGCGTTCACACGCAGCAACCGAATTGCTACGACTTGCTATCATCATCATTCACTTTGAATTTTCGTGTATTATTTAGACGCCCAGCTACGCGCTAAAAACGTGTTTTTATATCTTTGAATGGCGTTGAGAATACTAACTCATCTTTCTGAAAAGGTTTATTTCCAAAAACGATCGATTTCAAACCAGAACCAAGTCTTTAGCTGTCATCATCACTACCACGGGGGTGTCACGTGAAAACATCGCGTCCCTGATTGGCTGCTGCCGCTTCAAACGGCTCGAGTTGCTCGTCTGTTTCGAGCCGGACCCGATCTCAGCAATGGACCTTTTCCGAGAAGCGTTCTGCGCACGCGCGAGCGCCCGATGCCAAGCGGCGGAAGTCTGCACGAAAAATCGAGGAAATTCGGAAGGAGGCTGTGGATCAGCGAGTAGAAAACGTAATTGCAGCATACATATAATTGTGTTACGCAAAAAAGAAAGCGGACGGAAAGAATAACACGACGTTTAAGTGGACGCCACGGATGCCCCACTCGGAAGTCGCGTTGGGCACGCCCCGCTGCTCAGAGAACGAAGAAACTGGTAGCGTAGCTCCCATTATCGATTGGTAGCGCAGGTAGGTCCTTCCTCGATTTTTAGTTCGTGCAGCCACCGCCCGGTGCCGTCGGTATGTGAAAAAGGTCCATTCGTGTCGATCTAGGGAAAGCTAGGGAACAACTCGCCAGCAACCTCAAAATTGCTGCAAAAGTTGCCCCATCTGAAGCGGGCCTAAAGGTCTGTTCACACGATGCATCTTTTAGGCGCGCAACAGTTTCGCGACACTTGAGTTTCGCGAAATGTGCTTGTTCACACGTACCACTTCACGTGCAACAACGATGACGTTTAGACTCGCGAAAATAGTTTCGGTGTTGACCATAATGTGGTGCTTCAGTTGAAAGCCAACCACACAGGCAAAATTACGTGGTCAATTACAGTGCCGTAGCCAGGGTGTCGAACCGGAACCGAACCGAACCGAAAACCGGAACAGAACCGTTATTTTTAGCCGAACCGGAACTGAACCGAACCGAAATCTTCGCCGCCATCTTGGAACTGAACCGGAACCGAACCGAAAAATTATATAACGGTAACCGGTTCAAAACGGTTCAAGGTAATTTATTTTTTATTTTTTTGCTAGTATCATAAAATGAACATATAGGAATAAAAAATTGGCGGCTGTATTTCTATCTATTGATCAAATCGTCATAGACAGAATTGCAATTTATGGTAAATTGTGGGTTTTCGTGGCGCTTTTGTATTGGCACTATGATTAACCATGTGTCACGTTGTCACGTGACGTCATGATGTCAATACATGTTGTCAAGTAATGTCACGTGACTCACCGCGTCAACTCGATTTCATTTGAAAAAGTCACTAGATGTATTAACCTTGTTGACAGCGTGACGTAACATGACATCACGATTTTGTACCGAAAGTCGCGTGACACCGTGACGTAAGCGATTTTCATAACCTTTAGTCGAGTGCTCGGGTTCATGACAATCAGCACCGCCAAACATTCGGGTAACGGCTCATGTCAATTAAGTGTGATAATAGCCCAACTCTAACAATATCTAAAGCTCAGCCCAAGCCTTTGCTTTCCGAACCCTAGCCGCCTAGGGCATGACTATGATGAACACTGATGGTATATAATTAGCGTCAGATCACGTGGCCGCTTGTTCAAATGGCGAGTTGAGGAGAGCATCGACAGCTGTCTCTTTCCTTTATTTTTTCTGCATCTGCGATTGCGCGGAGGGGGAAACTAATGGATGTTTTTGCAAGCTATCAACGTCAGGGGTTACTTCTTAACAGTATTTATTGAAAGTATAAAAAAAATGTTTCAAGACCAATTTTACATCATTGAGGCACCCAAACATTTTTTCGTTGTTGCTGAACTGCATCCGAAAGATGTCCCCGAGAATAGAGGTATTTAGATGACTAAATGCGACTTATTAATATGACATTATACATAGAGCTACATGTGTGTACGGGAAGAATACATTAAAAAATATATTTTAGTGACCTCAGAGGGAGAGCAGAAAGTTGGCAGTTGCTGTAAGTCTCACACGAGCGTCGTTCTCAAGTTACTGCCCAAGTTTCGACCCCCTCTGTATTTTGCTTAAAGGAGCTATAAAAAGATTTCTATACATCACTAAATACTACTCAGGATCACTCCCTAACGTTAATAACTGATTAAACTTGGCTTTGCTTTTTTTTCTAAGCAATGGCAGCGCCAAAAATTATAAAAATATGAGCATCGTTCATCCCCTCAACTCGGAGCCAGAAGCGGCCACGTGGCCTGGTGCCTATCTTATGCCGCTAATTAACGTTAAAAGAATTCGGCTATTCTCATCACCGCAGTGGTTGCACACGAGCCACTACCCAAGTGTTCGCACGCAGAGGCATTGATTGTTACGAGCCGATGTACAGTGCTCACGCAGTTCTCCTGTCCAATCCATGAGCCGCGCTCGACTGTCGTTAGGCGGTTGGTTTTGATCCCACGATTACGACATCAATCTTTGCGAAGGCAAGACTAAAAGAAATAGACTCATTTTATCCTCGCAATTTCACCGCGGCAAAGAAGCGTCTGAATCGGTGGCGGCCTGTGCGATTATACTTGGGCCAGACTAGGACCAGTACCCCTCGGAAAAGTCATGAACATTCCAACCCGATATCGTTTTAGGACCCCTTTAAACTTCACGGGGTGCAAAATAAAAGCAATGAAGGGTTGCTGTTAACAAGTAACAAATAAAATTGTCGAATTAGCACACACAAACGGAGGAAGCCATTCCTAAGGAATACTTTCAGCCTTTCCACTCTGGTGAATAAGGAAGACCAGCGAATCTGTACTATGGTGGGAGTGAAGTAACGGCCGGCCACAAGTCGGCAAGCCAGAGTGGAAAGGCTGGAGAGGTTGCCGCCATCTATGCGCGACGGCGGCAACCAGACAACCGGCCAGCCGGTTGTCTGGTTGCCGTCGTCGCTTATAGATGACGGTAGCTGTCCAAAGTTTAGTGTCATCATTTGTTTGCTGACGGACAGGATACTTGGGAAACTAGCCCTTAACAGCTCCGCTGTAAAAAGATGTGTGCGTGTGTGTGTGGGGAGGGGAAGGGGTAGTTTTAAAAACATACTGTGTTGTAAAGGTTCCTCTTTCCCGCATTTTTGGCGCAGACCAAAAAGCTTTACCCCGGAAACTACTTAGTTTGCAAAAACGCTCTTGCCAAAAAACACGTTTTTGTCATGCCAGACGCTCGTGCCGTTCCTCACGACGATGCACTAATAATAATAATACGTGCCTTTCAAATACTTGGCTTTCATTGAGCTTGAACCTCATGCAGCGTGCATTGTGCACCATCAAATTCGATTTTCTCAGCAAGAAGAAATCACAATGATCACCAGCCTACAGTGTGATGACGTCACGTGCATACCATGTTAAACAGTTTAGGTCTCTGGTGAAATGTGATGTTCGCAACACTATACTCTGTTTCACCTTATGATGTACCGCAGTAAAGGCTACAAGCACGAGCTCCTTGCTCTAGGGTTCATCTCGGAGGCACAAGCTCTCGTGCGTTAAGAGCAGCTCCCAACGCTATGAGCTCGCGGTTCTAGCCTTCTCTGCGGTACAACATAAGGTGAAACGGAGTATAGCAATAGATGTCCTAATTGTAAAGTTGTGCAGTATTTATAGCAGTCTCGCGATGATATATGGCAGCCTAGAGAAATGTTAGAGCGCATGACTATTCAAGCATAGTGTTGCTAAGTGAGGGCCCAAAACAAGTGCAGGTAAAACCGAATATAACATTAGCCTCCCGAGGCAGTATTTAACGAAGTTTCGAGCTCAAGCAAGCTGATGAAATGTGATTTATACTAAGATTTTAGGAATCTTCGTCTGCCCTTCGCGCTATTCATGTAAAACTATGAATTTCATTGCGTGCATCTTTACGTATCTCTTTATGCAGTAAGACGTTCTGTAAGGGATTATTTAGAAAAATAACATGAATTATCTTTCTCTTTTTTAACATTTCGTGCATTTGACTTCCAATCTATCATGTGAGCACAGAGTCCTTTTTGGCGTACCCTGCAACCCGCGATGTTTCACACTGCCAATCAGCAAACAGACAAACACTTTTACGCAGACTCCACAGCTCGCGTAGTTTCGAGTATCGTCCTTCCGCGTCGGTCTCAAGCGGTTATGTGAACTTTATAAAGTAAAATTTATTGATCATTATAAAATATATTTGATTACTATACTTGGTCTCACCCTACGATGGACTAAAGGCAAAAGCAACGGACCGCCAGATCCAATCACGAGCCACTTAGAAATTGCGTGGTACTACGCTTTGATGCACGAATCAGTGCCCGCGTCTCGGATCACTGATGGGGATGGGCGGACAGTGGTTAGAATCGAATAGAAGTGAGTGATTCAACAATGTTACATTGCAAAAAAGCCGCGACGTACAGGCTGTTTGCAGTGTCGAAGCTATAGAAATGATGCAGCGTTTTTTGGGTTCGGAGCATTATTCGTCCACCCCTAATCAATGCTAGGCATGTCATAGTTTAGCGTGGAACGTGATTGGGCCTGGCGGCCCGTGGCTTTGGCCTTTAGTCCATTGTAGGACGAGACAAAGTATAACTGAATATTTCAACAACATAAATAAAGGGCCGACCACCCTAAAGCAATGCCCCCAAATTATCTGAAAGGTGTTCTGCCAATCTTTTCCGGCGTTTTTATCCTGTAAGTGATACGGGACGGCCTTACACACATTTCTGATTTTGAAGCTAATTTAAATAACTATGTGTTTCTCACACATATAACTTCTCAAACATATAGAAGTCTGTTATTGCCACTTTTACCTGGTGAACATTACTTTTATGTGTCTGTGGGCTGTACAAAAACAAAGTAAACAGGGGCGCGCGGCGGAACTATGACGATTACGCACGCAAACCGTTAGAAAGTGTCCAATTAAGTAGCTGCCATGTCGAGTAGAACGTGAAATACTACTTCGTTTTACTTAACAGAAAAAAATCTTGGAGGACGCTTAAGCTTCGCCTTTAAAAGTGGAACGCGATAGCGTTAACGGGCCTCGTTTGCATCGCATTCTCATTTGCCGCGCAAGCGTGCCTCGCGTGGCCTAGTCAAAAGTGTCCGACTCGGACACTTTTCTAAAATTATAAAAAACTAGAAAACTCCCTACAAAGTTTAATTGCAAAAAATGAAAAAAGTACGCTTTTTGCTTCATATTGTAACTTAGAGCAGTTGCTTCTCGAAATCAGTGTTTGAAAGTTTCCACGCCAGAGTAGTGGCGCAAATCAAAATGCGAAACATGCGCAGTGCCCTCCGCGTGTATTGTTGTTTCACGGTTGATTCACCCGATTAAAGAGCGTATGTACAGAAAAACACCCCACAACATAGATAGTGCTTCAAAACACTAAGATGTAAGTGTTCAGTCACAAAGTACAAGCGTGTGCGTAAAGGTAACTAGATATTTTTTTTAATCAAATCTACACGTGGCTATATTCGGGTCGTGACTCGTGACAAAGAACGTATTCACAAGGTTGTGTAAGGTCATTTTGACACTCGAAATGTCGGACCAGACATTTCTGATAACAAATATGCCGATATGCTACTCACTTTTCCTACAGTGGTGCTTGGGTGCTTGACGTGCTTGCTGTAGTAATTAAAAAAAGTCGGCCACCCGTGAAAATAAAAGACGCGCAGGGCCTACGTGGGCCTGCGGAAAAGGACGAGGTCTCACATGACGAAGTGGTGAGGCGAGGACCGGCGGAGCCCAAGGGCGGGAACGCCCGGCAGAGAAGACACGTCAGTCGAGGTCAAGGTTCAAACACGTACTCCGTTTATTCATAGGCAAAGAAGCCGGGGGTCAAAGGCCCCGGGGGACCCGCCTGGAAGCACGGGCCCAATGGGTGAATAGTAGCGCCGCCTGGCTACGGGGATTGCTGTGAGCAGTTCGTGGCGCCACCTAGTTAGTGTGGTGAACTTAATGAAAAAATTGAAATACTACACTTTCCTTTCCTTAAAAAAAATAAACTCCTATTCTTCCCTCTCTTAGGAAAAAAAATGGGAAGGCTGGCTTACACAAAAGCAAGCAGCTATGGTCTCTTTAAAGACAAGAGCAAACATCACAGGGAAGAAAAAGGACTGAGCTAACTGACTGTATCAGTTAAGTATGAAATGGAGACAAAATGAAAAATGCGAAGCATTGAGTGAAACACTTGCGACAATATCGCCTAAGCGACGCGACAAAATGCAGTTTAAAACACATGACATCTTATAAGGTGAAAACCTTAAATGCTGAGTAAAATGAAAATTGGGCAAAAGACATTTGGCAAGTGAAACAAAATTGGCCAAGACACTGGGCGAGTAGCCAGTTATACACTTCTTACTGCATGCTGCAGGAAATAAAAGTGAACACTTCACATAAAAAAAATGTTCATGGACATGTAGTAGCACTGAAAATAGTTAAGTCTTCTAAAATGTCTGTTGTCACCACAAACAAAAAAAAATTCACTCAGGGTGGCTAGAAGTAATGTTCAGTAGTATCTTGTATGCACTTTTTAAAAAATTAATCCAAGAGTTCCTTCAATGTGGGGCTGGTCTCGTACCAGTTCACTAAGTAATCTTTAAATCGTTCTGGCAGTCTGCGCAAACGTTGCGGACGGCCTTGATGCTGGGGGGTTGAAACATCCACATCTTGAAGCTCAGGAGGCTCCCGTCTGGGAGATGTGGGCTGTGTTGTGACTGGTGGTGTCGAAGACACACTCACAGGTGGTGGCACCAGCACTGTCGGACTTTCACAGGTGCTGGATGTCGCACCCTCCGTAGCCGTCTCTGTACGGCCGGATGACCAGCTGGCCTCTGACCAGCTGTTGTCTGGAGACGTTTCCACGACCTCTGCAGGACCCTCGGGGAGGGGAAGGGGACTCCCAGCTGGAACGGGACCCTCAGGAAGAGGAGGAGGGGACTCGGGACTCAGGCCCAGAGTCTGGATGTTGACCCTCAGGGTCTGGATTGGTGGTGTCCGGGCTGGCCGGACCAAGAACAGGAACAGGCGGCTCTGGGGGAGCCGGCCGGACTGCAGGCGGAACAACTGCGGGGGAAAAGGGGGGTCCGGGGGGAACAAATCTTCCCGGAACCGGAAGCAAGGCACGCCATCAAAAACGTTTCTCCCGCTTGCCGATAGATGGCGCCCAACATTTGCGGAAAATGCCCCTTCCTCATTGATAGGAAGTTTGTTACCGCAGGCCACCGTGCGGTGTGGCATTACAACTGGAGGCTCGCGCGGCGGTGCCTTTGAAGCACAATTTTCAGCGGATGCCGGGAGCGTTGCCTTGCTCACGGTAGCCAATGATAGCCTACGAGTAACGTATATGGTAAAACTGCCTGTTACCCTAATCGGCGTGTTTAGGGGTTTTATTTATTGCCTCTACCAAAAATGCATATTTTTATACACCGTCCTCTTTTTCTTTTTTTTTTTTTTTGTACCGTGTTATTTGCAGGGTTGTGGCCCCTCTCGCCAAAACTGCCCGTTCTAAGCTACCGTCACGAACGGCTGGCTAACACAGGCGCGCTTAAAATGCTTCGGGCATTTCTTGATTTATTTTGTTATTACCTGAAATCAAGTACGTATTCTGTCTTTTTGAAAGGGCTTGGAACAAATGGTCATGTTCCTACGGCCTTAAAACGCAAACCCATTCCCCACGTGTATTGCTCGACATATCGTTGCGCGACAAGTTTTCTCCTACATAGGGCAAAGAATAGACTTTTCATAGACCGAACGCTAGAGCTCTACATTATTAGTGGGAGCGTTTGCCGTCATGATGAGCACAGATCGAGCTGGCGGTCATGCACCAAGACCAGCAATCCGCAACCAGTGGTTATCGGCCATCGATGTTTCGCGGACCCCATGTGGATCGGCGGAGATGATGGAGGACCCCGTTCGTGGTGAGGGGAAAATATAGCTTAAATATAATAATGATTTAATATATGAATATAACTAAGGGCTAGAGTGAAGTAGACCTCTGTTAAACAAACACACGACGCCTGAAACTGAAACATTTCTTCTCGACCTAATAAAAGACAACTTTTATTGCCGGGCTTCGCTGATGAGGCAGGGCCCTCGTGGACCCCTCGAATGCCTTCGCGGGCCCCAAAGAATCCGCGGACCCCCATTTGAGAACCACTGCGATATACGAAAAGTCCCTGATGAAATTAGACATCCTGGTCCTTCGTGCAACACTGTTGCGAGGTGCAGCACAAGAATTCCTATTTTAACGCGCTCACTTTTTTCGATACAACGGCTTGACGCATCAAGGCCGACAGCCCCTGCCACCTTTTCCGCGCCGCCTCCGCCGCTGCCGTCCCCGTTCCTCTGGTTCTCCGCTCGTCCGTGGGAGGGACGAGCGACGCGCTGGAGTTGCGATATATCCCCTCAGGCCCGCTTCAGACGGGGCAATTTCACCCAGCAACTTGACGTCACAACACCAGCAACATGGGCCGCCCACATTTACACACAGCAACCGATAGACCCTTTGCAAAAAAACCCCGAAGGCCCGCGTGCGCCGAATAATGGGAGTCCTCGGTTGGCCCCTCCTTCCGCTGCAACGTGGCATACGCGAGCGGCTGCGTATTTCGGCACCGATTTGATGTTTAGGGGCCAATGACGTCACGGACGTCAAAATAACGGCTTTTATTTTGACGTCAACAACACGTTTTCTTTGGATGCTGCTGACTGCATATTTGAAAAGTCGGTCGCTCGGCGTGTACTTGGCAGGTCCGTCCGTTAGCGCGACTCGGGACGAATTTCAAGTTTTACTGTCCGCTTTGGATTCGCATTTCGCTTCCGCTCGGAACATTATTGTTGAGCGTAGGAAGTTCATTAACCGAGTACAAGGTCCAGGAGAGATCGTCCTCGAGTATCTTGGGGCGCTCAGACGCCTAGCTTCTTTTGCGACTACGGAGTCTCTTTGGAGAGCCGCGTCGCGAGATGTTCATTTCCGGGGATCCACAGCACGGAAGTGCAGGATCGTTTAATCCGAGAGTCCGACAGAGCTAACGCACTCAGCCTCGAGCGTGCTGTCCAAGTAGCGCAGCAGTTCGAGCGGACATCTCGAGATCTCTTTCGGCGTTTGTCAGACCGAGTTTCAAACGCGTCGCACCTCGTAGAGCTTGTCCAAGAGCTCGTCGTGCGACTTTTGTTTCTTTTGTGGCCGCAAGAGCCACGCGCGGCATGATTGTCCGGCATCCGGAGCTACTTGCTTCTCGTGTGGTCGCACGGGCCGCTTCGCAAACATTCTGCCGGGGTCGTCCAAGAGGCGACCATTACCATCACCAGCTGGCCTTTTCTGCGGGACGGCGAGCCTCCGTCCGCAATGACTACTACCGTCGACAAGCGGTGCCTGGTCCGACAGGGACTCCGGTGCGAGGCGTCACTTTCCCGGACTACGAGTTCCCAGCAACAATCTGCGCCGTCGCGCCGCCCGATGATTTTCCGGAGCGGTGTCGTTTTTGCGGTGGCCCCTGTCACCCAAGGAAGTTTTGTCCATGCGGCCCACCGTCGCTGTTTTGCCTGCCTAGCAAGGGCATCTAGACCGAGTCTGCGAGAGTCGACCCCGGTGGCCACGACTCGACCGTGGGGGCCTAGCAACCCTCCCACCGTGCTCGCGTCCAACCACCGGAGGTGTCGAAAGTTGCGTCACCTTCGGCGCCCCGAGCGCCATGGTCCCGCAGCCCCGGGGAGGTACCTTGCCCCCGGAGCCCCCAGTTCCTGCTGCAGCCCCGCCTGCAGTTCCTGCCGCTGCCCGGCTGCCCCGTCAGCCGCAGCCCTTTCCGCTGCAGCCCTGCCTGCAGCTCCACCTACAGTTCTGCCAGAGGTCGTGGAGCTTGTGCCCGAGGAGATCCTGTCTTCTGGGACGTCTCCAGACAACAACAGCTCATCCAGCCGTACAGAGACGGCTACTGAGGCTGCTACTTCCAGCACCTCGTGTGACAGTTCAACAGTGCCGGCGCCGCCACCTGTGCGTGTGTGTTCGACAACCAGCCCGGAGCCACCAGAGCCCCTGGGTCTAGAGAAGTCCACTTCCCGACAAGACAGTCACCCACATCAAGCCTGGCTGCTGCCAGAACGTCTAAAAGACTATTTGTTTGTGAACTTTTTCGGGATCAGTTCTTACGGACAAGTGCAGGACACACAATTTTAACGCACGTGTGAACAACCAGTGAACTCATTTTTTCTTATATCCAGCTTACTGCCTCAGTGCAGCCTTTTTCCAAGTGTGCTTTCCGCAACTGTCATTGCGATGTGCTCTTTTCCTTTTCATCCATTTCGTATTTCCAGTTTCCTGACATAAGAGTTGTCAGAGGTCATTTCATTTCAGTGAATTTCATACTTTCCAACTGCCCTGCAGTTAGGCGTCAGTTTTCTCTTCCCTCACTGTTTTTGGGGAAGAGTGTATTCATTTT
>JAZHYW010063621.1:0-33990 GCA_037355805.1 Ixodes ricinus | reverse complement strand
ATGTACTTCGTTCAATTTACGTATTACTTGGCTTCAAGCTGACGAACGTTGAGAGTTATAATATTTAGGAGTGAGATTATCGCAGAGCCGATTTAAAATGGAGCAAACATGTGGAATACATTCGAAAAAGGGCAACTAACAGAGATTATGGTTTCACAAAGAACGCTAGGCGGAGCTCCTCCCTCAGTTGGACGCAGCGTATAAAACCTGTTATTAGGCTAATCCATGCAGCATATGCGTCTGCGCGTCTAGGATCACTTGGCAATGCTGTCTTGTTAAGGAGCTCCGAAGATGCACAGTCACTGACGCACATGTAGTCTTTCGGATTTTCGACGGTTACCGATCCGATGCAGGAGCTTAAACAACAGAAAGCAAATTCTGACTTTTAACCTAAACAGAGGGCGCTGTCAGCGAGGTGAGTGTTGTTTGCTCCGAATATATAATAACCTCACAATAGATGGAGCCAAATTACCTGAAAGCCAAGGGCAATCGTCACTCTCGCGCTTACCATTCGAAGACGGTAGCACCTATTAATGCTGGGAATAAATGCATTCAAACAGTCTTATTGCTACGTGCAGTTGAACCCATGGAACTCCTTGAGTGAAATAGTAAATCTTGATTCTCACCATGCCTTCAAATGCAGCCGTGCGGTTCAGAGATGTACAAATGTTTCTGCCTTGCTGTGTGTTTCCAAATTGTATAAGGAGACGATGTTTTAATGTATCAAGTGATGTTAACTGTTAGAAGTGAAAGCTACCCTGTATAGTTGTACGCTAGAGGAAGAGGTGTGCTGCCTACGTATTGTTGTTTTAATTTGTATCGGAGACAAATATTGCATTTCTGTATCGCTCACTCGCAAGCACTGGCCCCAAGAGGCTGGCAATGTGATAAATAAAAATAAAAAACGCTAGCCATTTCTCCTCCGTACTGCTGAAGTTTTTGAAGTTTAGACAGACAGAAAGAACGAAAGTCAGCTTGGCAGGAGGGAGCCTCTGCACTCCTACGATCAACCGTTGCCTATGGTCGAGGCACCAAATGGCGCTTAATGTCCGAAAACTCTTCCCCGGCCCTGACCAAGAATGCATTATGAGATGATCCGACGCTTGTCAAAGGAATCACTCGCTGCCCCTTCTTGCTTATTTCAATCGGCTGTGGAAAGATTAACACTACCCTTCCGAATGGAGAGCGGGCAGAGGTTATTCCCCTCCTGAAGCCTGGAAAAGACCCTTCCTTTCCTTCCAGTTACAGACCGATTGCATTAACTAGCTGCATGCGGGAAAACGTTTGAAGGCTTAGTTAATAAGCGGCTTTGATACATTTCAACCAGACTGCCCTGAAAATACTCGGATATAAATCAGTGCCAAGCTGTCGGCCTGGACGCTCCACGACCGACCATTTTAGTTAGGCTGGAGACAGTTGTTACGCGAGGCATTCGGTGAATAAGCAGCATTGTGCATCCGTCTTTTTCGACTTAGAAAAGGCCAATGATACCGCTTGGAAACATGGCATCCTGCGCGACCTTTTTATGTGCGTGCAGTACGTGGCCGATAGCTTCCATTTCTATAAAGAACTTCCTGTGACGAACGCACTTCTGTTGTCCGGCTAGGCGCTACGTGCATCTCGGTTCGTTCACGTTCCGGAGCACGGTGTTCCTCAAAAGGCGGAGTCACAGAGTGTCACTCTCTTTGCCGTAAAAATTAATTCTCATTGTCAAGTCATGCAACCTCTTCCGTCGTCGTACTCCATGTGTGGATGATATTCAAGTTTCTGGTGGCATCGTAATATGTCCTGTAGCCGTGAAAGACAGCTGCAGCTCACCATAAGTAAAGTGACTAAATGGGCAAATGAAAATGACTTTAAGTTCTCTTCAAGCAAAAAACAATGCAAGCCAATCCCCTTTCCTTCGGCGTAGGCCTGGTTACTTCGTTTCAGCAGGTTCGGAACGCAGGTGATGCCCTACAAGCGCAGGCTCCGGGCTTTCGCGTCCCTGCCAAGCACGCGCGACTCGTTGTCTGAAAGCACTGTTCGAGACTGCGCCCTTAACTCATAGCATCAGCTGCTGTCTGGACCCAAGCTGTAACAAGTATAGATCCATTTTCAGAGATTTCGCAAATAACGTACTGTGAGCCGGCTTACTCTGAAATTCCACAAGATGATTTTTATTGCAAACTTGGCTTTGTATCTCACACTCAAAAAAGTGGCTGAAGCAAAGTGATGTATGCGAGACTATGAAAGATCTCCTACCGAGTCCTTTCCTCTACAAGTCTTAGGGGCTCCGATAAAAGGCGTCTACTTCGTCTCTATTCCCCTCTCGTACGATCACGTCTTGATTATGGCGCTATTGTGTATGCATCTGCTCGTGCCGTCTGCACCGAAGATGCTTGGTCCGGTGCTTACCATCTTGGGTTGCGTGCTGGCAAGTGGTGATTACTCGAACATCCCCATTCAAGCATGTTGACTCTAATGAAATGTCACTTGAAAAAGGCGCGGCTCCTTAGTCTAGTCTATGTTTACAAAGTTTTATCGGATTCTGGTCATCCAGCCCACTATATCCGAGAGTCTGATTTTGTCGTGCTCTGAACATAAGCCAACTGTTGTCCGACCCTGAGTCTTCGTTTTGAGAACCTTCGTCTTTCCCTGCCTGCCTCGTGGAAATGTCTACCTCCTAGAAGTGCATGTCATACAGCCACTGGGATATCAAGCTCATCAGCTTGTGATTGGTACTCACAGATTTAGCAAACATAGTTTCCCCGTTTACACGGAATTTCTCGCACTGCAAAAAACTACAAGGAGTATCATCAATTTTACACTGATAGGAGCCAAGACTTTCAACGTATGTAGGCTCAGCTGTACATTCAAATTCGTTAGCACATGTGACACGGCTGAATAATGTTGCAAGTATTTTTACTGCCGAGCTATATGGCATGCTGTCTGCACTTGACTATATTATTCGGAGCAAAGTGATGAAGGCAGTTCTTTTTGTAGACTCTCGGAGCGTTGTTACTGCAGCATGTTCACTTAAGTTTACCAACTCAAAAACAAGCTGACTCAACTGGTACGTGCTAAAGTTCAACTGGGCCTCGGAGATGGGAAGGATATTAGGTTTTGTTGGATCCCGAGCCATGTGGGCATTGCAGGCAACGAGGCTGCAGATAGACTGGCCGCCTCCTCGCATAACCTCTTACCATCACAGGCCTACCTGTACCATACCAAGACCTAGTAAGGCCCATACGGCTTGCACTTCTAAAACTGTGGCAGTCTGAGTGATTTGAGCAGATAACAAACTTCATATTATCAAGCCAGGCATCCGTACCTGGGAAGCATCCTATAACCGGAGCCGTTTCCGTGAGGTTCTTCTGTGCCGCTTGAGGATCGGCCACACCTTCCTCACCCATCGACACCTGCTTGTTGGTGAGGAGCCACCGGTGTGCGAGCACTGTGGAGACAATTTGTCTGTTCTACATATTTTTCTGTGCCCTGGTCTGCTTCAACAACACAAGTTCTTTTTTCCTGAGCTCTTTAAGTACTGTATCCCTTTCCATCCTACCCTGTTCCTAGGGGAGCAGCCGTTTATATCAATTGACCGTCTTTTAGCTTTTCTAGAAAATATAGCGATCTTACACAAAGTATAGCAGAAATACTTCCTTGGTGCATCATTTCTAGTTCATTTCAGTTTACCTAGTTTGGCACAGTATGCCATGCAGCTCTTGCGCCATAAAACCCGCAAACAACAACAACGTCACGAGTGCCCACGGCGTAAGAAACCTCCGACGAGACCTGCGGGATCTCCTGCAACCGATATCGACCCCTACTACGCCTTTCCAACAAATTGGAATGGATTTGCTTGGGCCCTTCCCGCCATCGACTTCGGGGAACCGCTGGACAATCGTTGCCACGGATTACCTTACCCGGTACGCGGAGACGAAAGCCCTTCCGTCGGGAACAGCTGTGGAAGTCGCCAAGTTTTTCGTCGAGTCTGTTCCCCTTCGACATGGCGCCCCCGAAGTCTTGATAACCGACCGAGGGTCATCGTTCTTGGCCCAGCTCACGCAAGAGATCCTTCGGCTCCAGCCACACCAGCCATCGTCGGACCACCGCGTACCATCCGCAGACCAACGGGCTAACGGAGCGGCTCAACAAGACGATCGCCGACATGATCTCCATGTACGTCGACGTAGAGCACAAAACGTGGGACGAGGTATTACCTTACATCACGTTCGCCTACAACACTGCAGCTCAAGAAACCACCGGGTTTACGCCATTCGAGCTGGTGCATGGTAGAAAAGTGACGACCATGCTGGACGCGATGCTGCCCCATGAGCCAGTGGATGACGGATGCGACGATGCCCATGCGGTCAGTCAGAGAGCAGAAGAAGCACGCCAACTAGCCCGCCTTCGAATCCACGATCAACAGCGTGTCGACGCTCGTCGGTACAATCTTCGTCGCCGCGCCGTCCACTTCCAGCCCGGAGACAGAGTGTGGGTGTGGACGCCGATTCGTCGTCGCGGTCTCAGCGAGAAACTGCTGAAGCGCTACTTTGGGCCTACGAGGTCATCCGACGCCTCGGAGACCTGAACTACGAAGTTCTTCCCGACGGAACACGACCATCAACCAGACGTCAGCCGCGACCCGAGGTGGTGCACGTCGTCCGGCTGAAGCCGTATTACGAACGATAGCACTATACACCGTCGTCGACGAGTGAACTGTGAACTGTGAACTGTGAGATTGTGGCTCGCGAGTCTGCTGACATTTAGTAGTGGATTTGGTTTTTTTCGTGTTGTGCTGCATCGCGACGATGCACTTTTCTTAAAGGGGGAATAATGCCGCGGGCGCAGCTGACCAAGTAGGCAGCGCGCCCGTGGCATAACGGTTATCGCGGTTGTCTTCCACGCAGAAGGCCAGGGTTAGATTCCTGGCCGCGCCTACACAATTTTGTTGACGCTGTGATGTGATGTTCTAGTAAATTCGAGAGCCACCTTGCTAATTCGAGGTTAGAATGTTCTACGAACCGAACCTTCTACGCCGAATGTTCCGGAAGCCCACGCGGTACAAAAGGGGCTCCGCCTGGCACGCCGAGTCAGTTTCGCCCAGCGTTCGACTCTGCTCTTTCGCCGACTTCGACGCCCGCGACGCTCTACTGTTATCTTTTGTTTCCTTCTTTATTTTTGGGCACAAGTTCGCCCGATTAAACGTTTAGTTTACTCAGTTATTCACCGCCTCATCACTTGTCATTCGTGACAATATAGGGTGCATGCGCGCACCCCGAATGCTGCAGGTGTATAAAAGGGTGCGCATATGCACCTCGTCATGGGGTGTACTTGTGCAACTTTATGGGTGTAGTATATGTGGGAGCACTTACACCCCCTGTGGGTGTACCCACTACACCCTTTTAAAGAGTGCATGCGTGCAAGCACGTGTAGAACGCGCGGGGACGTGGCTTTGGCGAACTTGCAATTGCACAGCCATGCTCGCACGAGCAGCGACAGGTCGTCGGCCAGTTGACCAGCTTGCAGTCGTGTATATAGGCACATGAAAATCACGCAAACAACAAAATGGAACTTCTTTTTTTACTTTTGCAGATTGGTGCTCCGATCGTGGACAGGTACGTGGAATTGCTTGCTGACTATGTAGACCAACCGAAGGAACCAGGGTACATTTATACGACGCTCTTGAAAAAATCAATGGAGGAAGCGGGTACTGGCTTAACGGAAAAAATCTTCGAAGATCCAATATATTTCCCAAAAATTGACAAATTTCACGCAGCATTTCAAGAGGTAAGTCAAAGAAACCCTACGTCTTTTCGCAAAACGCCGAAAATATAAATTTTCTTGCAATTCAAGCATATCAGTGCGACATCAAAACAGAAACATTAAAGGCTGTTCTTCACAATTGACATTAATTGTAGAGGCGAATGTCAACTGTTATGTGCGTATATTAAACAAGTTATTCCTATATTTAGTCCGCAAAAAAATATGTACAGGGTGATGACATCAGCACCAGCACGTTTGGCATGTTTGCAAAATGGGAATTCCGAACCTAGATAGGTAAAACTGGACGCGCGAACGTCGTTTTGAAAGAAGTTTTATGTCTAATTTTGAAAAACTGAACTTAGGGAGAATGAAATTTCAAAAAGAAAGGCAAAAAAGGCGGCCGTGTATTTTCTGTGCCTATACCAGCCTGTCCCTCGACTGCTCACTGGTTTGCAAGCTCGGTCCCGGGTTGCTTGCTGAACACAAAAGTGCTGAGAACGCCTCGTCTTCCTCACGCTCCCGTTTTTAGGCGCTTCACAAGTTAAACATGTACCAACTAGCCCACCTATCCATTTTACTGCCTAGTAGAGGCTGGCGAGGAGCACCATAATCGCGATAATTAATACTTTTAACGAAATATATGAACAATGACCCCCTGGGAGCAAGCTTGCAAACCAGTATGGGGACGATACACATCGGGTATACGAGCATATGGCATAGAAAATGCACCGCGGCAGTTTCTTCACAAATATTAGGAGTTCACCGCCTCTGTTTTGAGATTCAACAAAAATAGACTAAACGTTTTGCGATAAGGCGTTCGCTTGATCAGTTTCAGTACGATTAGAATTCGAATTTTACTAGGCGTGCGAAGTCTGCTGGGCCTTACTGCCTCACCCTGCCAATGGTAGCCCTTTGTCTATGCGTTTGTACATATTGTAAGGATATTAGTGATACGATGATTTAATGTTGATGTTATTTACAGGTAGATAAGGTGGTAGTACGACTGAGTTCGACCATTCAGGAATGCGAGCTCAAAAAGTTACGAGCTTCAGCGCGATTCGTTCACCACGCGCGCGCTTCGTCCTCTTTTCCTGATGATATTTATGTTTCATGTGCCTGTCTGTCGAGTACGCTAAATCATAACAGTAAGCCCTAGTGAGTGAAATGGACTCGGTTTAACGGAAGGGCCTATATGACCTTATGGTAAAACCACCTGGAGCAGGGGTCTACAAAACCCCGGCCCGCGGAAGCCTTTCGACGGGCCCGCGGCTGGCCCCAGCTCCGCCAGTGAGGTCCGTCCAGCGGCCCGCTTTTGGCAGGCCCGCTGCTATCAGCGCAAGAATGAGCGCACGGAAAAAAAAAGTCGCCGCGACGTGTATCAAAAGAGCCGTATCCGTTCGGATTTATATCCCGCCGATAGTTTCGTGCCATATTTATTGCATATTGTCATCCCCACGATCACCAATGTTAGTATTTTGTGCTCTCTCACTTTAACTGTGTTAAAATTTCTTTGCATCTGATGTACGCATTGCGCTTAGTGTCTTGTATCATTTGCATATTTTAATCACGAGTCCTATTTTTCTACCGCATTTTGCACTTTGTGAGTATGGCAATTTTTTCCATTCACCAAGTTTTAAGTCTGGTGCGTTTTCTGGGTCAAACTTTTTTTTTGTTATAATAGCTAAATGTGCACTGTCAAAATAAAGTATATTTATTTATTAACCTTTTTTGGTTTTTACTTTTACTATATTGGGAATTAGTACATTTAAATGGTAATTAGGCATTTTTATAGATATATTCGTCGTTTATATTAGCTTATTTATTTTCCGGCGATCGAGACTGCGCCAAATTCACGATCCGTCCACTCAGCCAAAACTCGAGCCCTGACCAAGGGTGATCAAAGCCCGGGCACCAGTGTTTCGACGTCCATACAGAGAGAGAGAGTGCAGACGCAGATTGGGCACGAGTGCTGCGTCAGCGCTCGGCTAAGCCTCGTGTCCAATCAAAGCGTTGAAGGACACTTGACTTCGGGGTCGGGACCAATGGACGGTTTTCGAGTAACGAGCGCCGTCTAGGGGCTTGTATACGAACTACAAATGAGGGGCAGCCTCCTCGCATTTAAAACGCATTGGCATCGTGCCGTTGTATTGGTTTTTATTGCGCTTTATGCTCCATATGCTACTGATACTCCTGAAAGAATCGTCAAAAGTGGGCAAAATATGTGCAAATGTATACGTGTTGACAATGTTGGTCGTGCAGGAAGGTGCTCTTCCAGAACAAGAATAGCGGGAAGCAAGGTCGGGTGAGAGTAGGTACGCACGCGCCGAAGCGTCTCTTGAAAAAAGGGGCGTTGCTGGGTTGGCCTAATACAAGTGTGATCAAGTTTTCAAGTTTATTAACATCAATAAAGATACAAATAAAAAATACGTACATTGTTCATAGATTCATAGCCAGAAGCTAGTAACGGATTCTTTCCAATAAAATATAATGCGAAATCACAATCCATTGCATGCTCGAGTAAACAAATTAATCATCAACTTATATGACCACTTACTACAATCAAATGAGCACTACACAAGCATAAAATTACACTAAACATTTTCAATGGAAAGAACAACCCTTTCTAAATCCAACGTCTAACATAATTATGCAGTAAGTATTTAAACCGGGCTAGTAAAAATAAGTTAGAATTGATGATTCCAATTTCTTATGAACGCGAAAGACTAATGACGAATTCATCCCATGATTCATGCACAATCTATCAATCATATAGTCACACTTCCATTGGTAGAGATAGTTGAGGCATGGAAAAATTAAGTGATGTACATCTATTAAAGAATATAGAGTAAAGGCAGGAACCTCGTTCTATATTTAACACCGGTATGTTTTAGACACCTCTGGCTGGAATCATTATGTGAAATCGGTATCAAGAATTTATCTCGTAAGGCAGAGCGGGAGTATGTCTTGGCAGAACTAAATATGCGGCGGGGAAAGTGCGCCTCGTTGCAAATGACTTTACTCACCAATAGCACTATACGATAGCTGTATAAATTCTGTGAGGGCATTATCCTATTACTCATAAACAAAGGTTTAAAAGAGGTACAAGGGGGTTTAAAGTTAATGATGCGCAAAGCACTCTTCTGTAGCTTTACGACGGGTTCAGAAAATGTTTGTACGTGAATCCCCATGACTCAGTGCAGTAACCAAGGTGTGATCGAAAAATTATAAAATACCACGTCACATGGAGGTAGAGGAGGGTGTTTACAGGCTGCCATTATTCCGGGTACAGTTGACTGTACGGCGTGGGCAACAAACTTCTAAACACCTGTATAGGTGTAACCGGCCCTTTAACCAATGTCTATAACTCACACCTTGTGATAGTTGTTGTTTCAGCATTACACCTCTTTGCGAGCAAATTTAAAGTTTCTGCGTTGCACCTTTGCCATAGGTATGTTAAAATCCCAGCACATTTATAATTGGTTTGCACGAAGCGTCACATTTAATGAAGCAATGTTGTCTATGCTATTTATAGGGCTATACATTTCCATTTTGTATCACCTTTCTTAGATAGAAAATACATAGAGCTTTGCAGAGCACTTAAGGTATATATGACACTTATAATAATAATAATCTTTATCTTTGGGTGCCCAAAAACAACCACATATGTCTTCTCATTGCTGCACCAACACAAACAAACAAAATCAGCAAGCAAATACATAGGCTCTAAACACGCTTTCTAAAATGATATAACTCTAACACAAACATAATGCTAAGGCACTACAATAATATCATTCATATCGGGATTGTACATAGAGATTGACGCAGATATGTCAAGGTGGGGTGGAGCGAAGGTATTATATAATGACTAAACCCGTGAGAAAGGTGAGGTATTACATGGCGAGCGAACATCAAAACAAACAAGGTGTCTGGTTACTCGGAATGGAATATGGAAGTTCACTTTTGCAAGCAGTGGCACCGAATCAACTACACCATTTGCAACCTTGAGGAAAAAAATTAAATCTGAAACAGTCCTCTTTTTAGACTGTAGCGAAAGTGAAAATATTTTCATTATATATTCAAACCTATAATAAAAACGCCGCTCAAAATATCTATCATAAACAATCCGGACAACACTTTTCTGAACATTTTTATGCTCATAGCCTGTGTCTTAGATATCGAGTTCTATACGACAGAAGCAAACTCCACTCGTGACCTCACTAAAGAATTAAAAAGGTGAAACAATGAATGGGGCTTCCTAAAATTACGCGTCAAACGAGAAATTACCCCTAGCACTCTAAAGGCATTGCCGACGACCAACGACACATGATTTCTAAAAGATGAAGTGCTGTCAAAACACACACCACGGTTCATTAAAATTGATATACGCTGTATTGGCGATCCCTCGAAATAATAAGCAGACTTCAAAAAAATAACGCCGACGGCAAGAAGAAATCACTTTTGGTTTTTGGGGGGTGAAGTAGCAATTGATTATGTTTACACCCTGAAGAACGCTGGTAACGTCACCTTGTAGGACATCGCATTTTTAAGACTATCAATGATTTTGAACAACTTCAGGTCATCAGCAAAAAGAAGTGGTTCAGAACTGTTTACGCAGAACACTATATCATTTATGAAGATCAAGAACAGAAGAGGGCGCAGTATTGATCCCTGGGAACACCGGACGTCGAAAAAAGATTTTCAGGGCAACAGTCACCAACCCGAACAGTGTTTGAGCACAATGACAGATAGCTGTCAAACCATTCGCATAATTCAAGACACACTCCATACGAAGCCAGCTTACGCAAGAGTAATTTATAGCTCACTTTGTCGAACGCTTTAGACATACCAAAATATATTCAGCCGTCTTGTCCTCTATTAGCCACAACTGGTGCAGAAAGAACTAAAAATGTACGCAAATTAATCTCGACAGACCTACCGCTCAAAAAACCACGCTGCAGCGAGGTTATTTTCTGTCGGAAAATAAAAGCATTTTTGTACGGATGACAAGCTCAAAAACTTTCGAAAAGTCACAAGGCAAGGGAATTAGGCGATAATTCGTAACAAGGGACACATCGCCGTTTTTTAGAACCGGAACGACCACCGATTTGTTCCAAAGAGACGGAAATGTTCTCGAACTAAGAGAAAGATTGAAGATTTGCTTTAGAATCGGAACGAACAGTTCACTGCATCCTTTGATAATAAAACTTGGTATCCCATCCACGCCACTTTAAAACTTCGGTTTCAGCTTTCTAATCGCTTCGGCGATTTCAGCTGAATCAACGCGCACAAAATACAAAAGGTCATGGCAATATGTGAAATCGTCACCAGGCTGAAAAGATTCGTTACCGACATAAAAACAATTTTTAAAATAACCCGCGAACATATTTGTAACCTCAGGGGTGCAGGTTGATAACAAGGAGCATTATCTGACCCATAACGCAGGCAGATAGTGCGACTAGCCTCACATGAATGCTGTTTCACAAACTTCCAAACCATTTTCGGTCGACGATTTACACTGTTTCCTATGCTGTCATGGTGTAAACGTTTATCACGCTTGAACAGTTTTTTTGTCGTTTGAGGGTGCTCTAACGATAAAAGTAACACTCAACGAATCAAGTGCATTTAAGTTGCTCTACAAGGGTATTCATCTTTGTTGTGTAATAACAGATTTGATACAAGAAAAAATGAATGGCCTTATAAATGTAAGTAGCATCATTCAAAGCGTCGTGCTTATACTTTCACTTTCTTTTAAAAAAGAGGACAGTTTTGTCGAGGTGCATGCTTGTCAGTCAAGAGTGCCCAGATCCATGGCCAGAACCCAAGTTATTTGATCCAGTGAAGTTTCCACAGAACATATGTTGCACTGCACTAAAAAGGCGTGCAAAAATATGGACTCATATTTAACAAACACAGTAATACTGCATATACGAGTATAAAGCAAAGCTTTGGTTTCCCATGAAAACACATTTTTATTATCAGTTTCGCAGAATCGACAATAAAGCAACTCTAAATTTAGAAGACGAACCAATGACACTGTAATGCGATTGATTGATTTATTACTTCACAAACACTATAAATCAATAAAATACCAATAAAAACAGCTATTTTTTGACAGATTATTAGTGCCGTAATGTTTCGGTGGCGCCCTCTTACGGCTCCCGCTTCGGATGTCACGACAAGGATTTGCCTCACTGTGACCTCACGAGTAATTTTGGCTTGTTATTATCAGTTACAAACTAAGTTTCATGGTGTGTGTAAACAAGCACGATGGTAGATTCGACTCACCATGTTCTTAAAATTACACAATGAAAGCTGCCAGATTTACATTCCCCATTTTTCCGTTCATGATAGCAGAGATATTCAAATTCAAAACTTCACAGTGAGCGTTTGGCTAACCTTTGAATGCCGACCAAAACGACGCTTTTAGTTGCCCAAGTCACCGATATTGCCTCCTCCTTCTCTTTCTTCGACTGAGACGTTCCCCTCTGTGTAACTTTACTTTTTCTTCACCACAGTCTCGGCTATTACACAAAATGAATAACTATCACCAGCTCGCCTGCACACTCTCACTTTTTTTTACAGAAATATGTCGCCTGCTTCATCAAGATTTGGTGTGAGCAATACAGCATCCGAGTGATCTTACTGTCCAATTTGTGCTGCTTTGCCTCCCGACGTTATCCGCATGTCTTGCACATAGTTCTGTTCTGAAGTAGCGATACCTGGGTCGTCTGGCAGCGCTTGTAACTTCCAGTAGTCACGCCGCCAAGTTCTTGGTCCTATACACCTTTTCAAGAAACACTCGACCCCAGGGGCAGCAAACCGTTTTCGAGCTCAGTCACTGGGTTTGAGGCTAGACTCTCACCGGTGTCCCTGCTAACCCTAACCAAGTGGACTGTGATTTCGATAGGCGCAGCCTGCGTAGGCGGAGTTTCAAACACTGCTGGCGGCTAAATTCTCGTCTTTTCCCGCTGTATTTTGTGTTTCATGGTCCATGTATTTTCCCGAGGTCACTGAAAAAGCATCTTACCAAATATGAAAAAAAACAATAAAAAACCTATACACTATTTTGTGGTGTACACGCGACAGAACGAATGTGACTGAAATGTATAGTTCTAGTTCTTTGTGTTTTTTTTTACCACAAGTTTTGACGGCACCGCGCGATTCGCCGCATGTCAAACGACAAAGCGCTTAGCTGTCAAAAATAAATTACAACAGAAGAGAGCCAAAAGGCATGCATTTTTCACGCTCACAAAATAACATGTTTACCGATGGCCAGGACAGGAACATACAGTTACGAAAGTGTTAACATTCGAACAATATATTGTACGTACCACACGATGCAGCGTAATCCGAAAAGAATTTATTTGAGAAAGATGTCAAATAACACAGTCACAGTCGACGACAGTCCCATCTTGACCATCGGACGGAATCCAAGCTGACTTCGTTTTGGGGAACGTTTTGGGGAGAGCTTCCTTTTTCACAACAGCACCAAGGCAAGGAACGAACGCGACTGACCCGTTTTCCACCCCAACCCGGACAAATATTTTTGGAGATGATTGAGGATTCTACGCGGATTATCTCTGGGAGGGGAGAACAATGTTCGCGAAATCACGTCGAGGGTCATTCGACGTCCTTCTCCTCCTTTGTTTCCTGTGAATGTCGAGCAGAAAAGCTTGAATGGCAGGCACTTACCAGCCTTATTTCTCACAATGGAAGATAACACAGAAAGGGTACACAGCACGCATAAAAAGATTAAGTGGAGACTTTCAAGAGGGGCGAGAAAACGTTGAATGCAAAACCCCAAAAACGTAGGTGGAGAACCGCGCTGAGTGGGTCTTCACAGTCCAAGAGAATGGCAGAAAATTTCTAGCTGATATAGGGCGCGAGAGTCGCACCAGCCGCATCAGCATCAGACCCTTGGCAGTCTAGCAGCGTTTTTTGAAAGGTGTATAACCACGTTAGAGAACAAAACAACAACTAGGGAACGCTTAAGCTTCTCCTTTAAACATTGAACGCGATAGCGTTATCGGGTCCCGTTCGCAAAGCCTTCTCATATAAGCGCGTGCTCATTGCCAAGCCGTGCAAGCGTGCGTGCATTGTCTAGGTGGTAGCGTCGCGTGTAACGTGACGTCATGACCCTGTCGACCCTCCAAATTTGTCGGTAAAACATTCTGCTGAATTTGGCGCGAACATTTTCCACTAAATTTGGCTGAAACATTTCTCTCTAAATTTGGCTGGACAATTTTCCCGCTAAACTTAATGGGTAGATCCTATAATGCAACGCGCTCAGCCACGTGTGAGACACGTGGCCGCGCGCGTTGCATTATGGGATTTCATTGTCCCGCCGACGCCGTCGCCGAATCTTCTGCACACGAGCTCCTAAACGCTACTGCGTTAAAAGAGGGGAGGGGGGGGGGGCTATTGATCTTAGATCTGACATGGTTAGTGAAAGTCGCGCATTCCAATTGGGAATTGTAGTAGACCGTTCCCGCAGCCCGCTAAGCACCCGGATAGCGCTCCGTAGTCCGCCACAAGTCCTTGAACTATGCAGACAAGGCTGGCGGCGCGCATGCGCAGCTGTGGCGTTTTCTTCACGGATACCGTAGCGGAGGAGAAAAACGATCTACTGCAATTCCCTAATATACGACCAGGATGCCGCCATTCCAAAACAGAACTTTCTGCAAAACATGTGGATTACGTCGGCGGGTATAAAAATGCCCCTGGAATCAGTTGTAACAGGGGTCCTTTTTTATGTTTTCTACAAGTGAGCAAGGGCGACTCTACGAAATGGCTCTGCCTCAATCAGAATTCAATCTATTTATGACGGAGAAAAAGCTATATTAAAAATAAAAGACGTTTACAACTCCCTGTAATGCCGAATTAGAGCGCAGCTCTTGAAGAGGAGGAGGGTACGGAGGGGATGGTATGCCTCTCCTCCTCCCTCCTCATCTACTCCTCCACTGCTCCTCGCCTCCTCCCCTCTTCTCTTCCCCTCTCTCTTCCTCCTTTCTCTTTACACTCCTCCCTCTTCCTCCATCCTCCTCCCCTTCCCTCCTCCCCCTCCTGCCTCCTCCCTCCCGCGCAGTGCATTATGGAAAACGTCCCATAATGCAACGCGCGCGTCACCGCGGTGCATTATGCGACGTTTCTCATAATGCACCGCGCGGTTACGCCGACGCGATATGGCTACGGCGACGGCAACACGTCACAAAAGAAGCGTTACGCCGACGCGTGATGGTTACGCCGACTGCAACGGCGACGCCGACGCCGCTCAAGCCGGAAACGGGCGCCTAAGAGCTGCGCTCTAATATATAGACCACCGGGATTATGCGAAATGGCTAAAAATATCCCCAAAAAGCAAACATCTGCAAGATAATAAAAGACCCGCCAGACAACTTTCAACGCCCAAGATAGCACAAGAAGTGGGGCCATGTAGGGCCCACGTGTGCAAAGAGGCTCGGGCAGACCTTACGAAACCCAAGTGGGCCCCACGTAGGCGCAGCGTGGGCATGCCCGACATGGCTGTTCACGCAGGGCCGCTGTGGGTACCACCTAGGAAATGTGAGGGCGAATTTGGGCACAGCTTGGGCATGCACAACTAGGGCTGCCCATGCAATACCTCGTGGGTCTCATTTCGGCTACGCCAGGGCACACCCAATTTGGGCTGCCCGTGCGATACCCCCCGTGGGTTTCATTTCTGCTATGCGCGGGCAGAGGTCCAGTAGGGCGGAAGTGGACTTCAGGGGGGCAAAGTATGGACATGGCCAACTTAGGCTGCCCGTGCAATGCCTTCGTGGGTCCAACCTCTTCAATGCAGGGGCAGAGTTAGGGAAGATTCGGGCAAAGCGTGGGCACGCCCGAGTTGGGTTGCCCATGTAAAACCCTGTGGGTCCCACCTAGGCTCTGCGGCGGCCAAGCGCGGGCACGTCCATCTTGGGCTGCCCATATAGGACCCCCGTGGGTCCCATTTTGGCCGTGCGGGGTCCAAGTTGCGATGATATGGGCACAACGGCCGTAAAGCGTGGGCATGCCCCACTTGGGCCGCTCATGTCAAACCCCTAAGGGGACCCACATCGACTGTACGGCGGACAAATGCGATATGAGGGCTACACGGCGGCGAAGCGTGGGCGTGCCCGAGTTAGTCTTACCCATGCAAGATTAACGTGGGTGACACCTCGACATTGCGAGGGCCAAGTTTACAAAGGTGTGGGCGCTGTTAAAAATCTAACAATGAACACCACTGCCATATTTAGTCTGGAGTGAGAAGAAGACGATGGCAATGAGCGAATTGAGAGTGCGAAAGAATGAGCAGTGGGATAAACAGTTTAACGCAAGCCTGTTGTGCTGTGAATCTACCTCCACCCTAATGTCATCAACAAATACCTAGCAAAAAAGCAAAAGGACAGCCAGACTATGCCAGCTTGTCCTGTATAAGAAAATGTTCACTTGGGCAAGCGCTATTTTGGGCCAGATTCAATCTGAGTGCGAAGGTGTGTATAGATTAGAGTGAACAATTGCGATTACTCCTTGATGCATGATTAGTCGCATGCATGCGGTGCTGAGTGCAAACAATGTTTGGTTAGAACAACAAGCATTTTGATTTCCGCTCGGTGTTTCTATAAAAAACAGACTGAAAGGAATTATCCTAAAACTTTCGTGACATTTTGAAAATTTCATTGTTTTAAGCTCAGTTGTGTCGTCATCATATACATATGTATTGTGAAGCGTATTCCGTAAACCATATTTCATGATATATATGGCCACGAGGTTCTCATTTCATAATTTTATGTGATGTAATTAATTCCTTAGTTCAAGGACACAATCATGATTTCACTTTTAATACTGCGACACAAAGCTGTACCAATCACGGGTATTTTAGGCGACCTACCACACTTTGCGACAACATTTTATACCGTGTAAATATATCAGCTTGAACTTTAGAATTATACTTAAACACGAAGAAAGGACAAGAAAATACAGTATTGTTCTAAATTTCAAGCTGATCTATTTCGAGGTATGTACCAACAAGCTCAACTCTTTACTCTTGTACTTAAACATTTTGATTCAGGTAAACTATATGTTACTGGTAAACAAAGGGATGTTGAGTCGTATTAACACGACGCGACATACGTTAATGTAGATTTTCTTCTACTCTTGCGTCGAAATTAAATAACTTAATTTCATATTTCTGGTACCTAAAAAACAAAGTAAATTGCACGGACGATCGAAGAAACTGTAGTAGATCGTTTCACGGAGTAAATAGTGTATATTGCCAGAACAACGCGGAAAATGTATTCTCAATTTAGCGGTTCAAACCGGTTCGAACCGGTTCGAACCGGTTTGAACCGTTATTTTTTGGTCCCCGGAACTGAACCGGAACCGAACCGAAAGCCGTGAACCCGAACCCGAACCGAACCGATAAAAATTTCGGTTCGACACTCTGCCTGCGAGAGACACTGGTGACGAGCAATGAGGAACTCCATAAGGTCAACGAGGCGATTGAACCACAGATCAGCGATATTGACATGGAGATAAGTTGCGCTACTGTCGCAGAATATGAAGACAAAGTGGCTTGGACCCTCAGCGCACTGCGCAACAAAGAGCGCGTGGTTGCAGGCAACGCCAACCACACTCGCTATGGGAGCCGTCGGCGACAAAGGCGACTCATCCCAGGCTACGGAGTGAAGCATCCCATACTGCAACTTCTACATTATCAAGGGAAGCTCACGAAGTAGCTAGCCATTCTGGAAGCAATTCGATGCCTCAATACATCGGAAAACCAAGCTCTCTGATGGAAAACAATTACAGTACTTGCGGTCATTCCTTATTGGGCCTGCCGCCAGTGCCGTGTCCGAGCCGCAGGCTACGTCAGCATGCTACAAAGATGCACTAAAAATGTTTATTTAACGCTTTGGCGACAAGAGAAAAATTCAACGGGAATAGCTGGAACAATTTTGAAACCTTCCAACGAGTGAAGTCAATGCAAGATATCTAAAGACTGCGTAACGTGCACGATCTCGTCCAAATAAACATTCGGTGCTTGCGCTCTTTGGACATTTCAAGTTCAACGTACGACACGATGACGGTGGATATACTCCTGTCCAGTCTTCCAGCGCACTTAATTGTGGATATCCATCGACACAAGGACTAAGGAACATCATTTGTAGTTTCCGCCGGCAGAAAGGAGGAACGTAGCACGTCTGGTAATAGAACGGATCCCACTTTTGTTTGACGAGTTTGGGCTTGCTAACTCGTCAAACACAAAGTTGGAGTCGAAAGTTCGCGGAGCGCCAAATGGGCGTCGGCGTAAAAAAGCCCGAAGTCATCGGCGTGATAGGCCAATCGGTGGGCTTCGTCAACTTCAACCCCAACTTTGTGTTTGACGAGTTAAGAGGCCTCAGATCTCGAATATCGAACTCATTTTTATTTGGTTAGGTGCATATGGGGGCTGCGAAAATCTTTTTCAAAGTACCGCCGAAGGCCCTCCTTCCCGGAGCGCGACGTCACAAAGGAAGTTTGCGGAATCTCGCTCTCGCACATCTTGAGCACCTATCAAAGCTATGCACACCCAGTCTCGCTATTTTTAAAAGGGCAGAAGGAGACGTTCCGATTTGTGCCAGTGATGCTGGAATATTTCCGCGGGCGGAGCTGACCGCATACGGCAGCGCGCCGTGGCCTAACGGTTATCGCGCTTGCCTTCTACGCGGAAGGCCAGGGTTCGATTCCTGGCCGCGCCTACAAAATTTTTGTTGATGCTGTAATGTGATGTTCTGTAAATTCGAGAATCGTCTTGCTGATTCAGAGGTTAGAGATATTCTCACGCACCGAACCTTCTATGCCGCATGTTCCAGAAGCCCACGCAGGTACAAACCAGGAGTTTGGGCAGTATCGCGATACAAATGTATCGCGATAGTATTTCAGAAATACATTTCGTATCTGTATTTCTGTATCGCGATACATTTTTTTCACCAGTATCTGTATTCCTGTATCGAAATACATTTTGAATGCTCCGTTGTATCGCGATACAATCAGGGTGAAATGTATTTCGTTACATTTCTTGAGAAATACCCCCCCCCCCCCCAGAACAAAAAATACAAATCCAAACGCATTTTTTTTTTTACTTCTGAGGGCACTAGGGTCAAGGAGATGCTGGGGCATTGTTACCATGCTGACCAAGGTTCCTTCCGATTCTCCAAACTATTTTTCTATGCGTCCTCTTCTCTCTTCTGAGAAGTGTTGCGTAGTCGGGGACTCGAACCAGGTGGCGTGCCAGGAGTGGAGTCAGAGCATCTTGTGCCGCAGGTCCTTAGGTAGGGGTTTCTTGAGTCATTGTTTGCTGGCATCCAAAGCCCGCTGCTAACCGTCTCTCTTGCCTTAGCGTACACAGTACACCCAGCCGGCAAAGCTGAGTCACAGTCCGTTGCAGCACAAGCCTGGCGGTAGTTGACTTGAAATAGTAGGATGACTCACGCAGTGAAGTTCAACACATATTCGAATGCGTCTGCGGCTGCGCCCGTAATATTCGCACGGCTCAAGGGTACGTCATCAGCCGACGGGAAAGTGACCCGCTGCTCTGGTGATCCGAAACCCAGGAAGGTCAGACGTGGCCTCGCTGTGCTGACCCAGACTTCGTACACCTGCGACTCGTCTCGAGCGCGCTGTTTCTCGGAGAGCTCGCACCTGTGCCGGCAATATCAGGTCGCAATTCACGAGGTCTCTGTTTGGATGATGCTGGGCGAAACTTGAGGACTGCAATCCATGCGTCGGTGGCGGAGGGTCAGCAGGAAGGACCTTCACAACAGGGATGCCACAGTATCGTTTTTTCAACCGTAACAGAAGATAAGACGTGTGTTCCTGGATGCTTCAGGTGGTCCACTATTCTTGAAAATTCCAAATGACACTGCCTGCACGATCTTCAACGAGGTAACCTACAACGAAAGTACGTATTGTCCTTTCATATAGCAGCGTGGTAAAGTTTCATGTTCAAGGCCACAGCTACAGATAAAGAATACCAGTTCATTCCACCGTGACGTCATGTGATAAATGTTGACAGGGGCGTCCTTATTGGACAGAGGCGTGGTGACGTTATGATGGGATTTAGGATGACATAGAATTTATTTAGAGGTCGATGTCTTTTCGCATCCCTCGTCAGACAGACAGGATGTCAGGAAAGGGACCGCGGTCAGTCCTTGATGGAACGTTTTTTGAGCCCATTGAA
The DNA here is from genome assembly GCA_037355805.1 of Ixodes ricinus. NCBI lineage: Eukaryota > Metazoa > Arthropoda > Arachnida > Ixodida > Ixodidae > Ixodes > Ixodes ricinus. The sequence goes on along the minus strand of JAZHYW010063621.1, from coordinate 14,021 downwards.
GACTGCTCGTCGTCCGAAATCACCACCCTCAAGGCAAAGTGCCAAACCTACGGGAAAGTAATTTCAGGATCAAAAACTTCCACTTCAACCTTCAAGCTTCATCTCATTCGGCGTCTCAAACAAATTTGAAAAATGTATTGCAGTATCAGTATTTCTGTATTTGTATTTCTGCCCTCCCTAAAATGTATTCCTGTATTTGTATTTCCAAATACTTTTTGCCTCTTTTTGAAATGTATTTCCGATACGTATCGCGATACACTTTTACAGATATATTTCAGTATCAGTATTTTAGCTACTATTTTAATGTATCCCAGTATTTGTATTTCCAAATACATTTTAAAGTATTTCTGCCCAACCCTCTTACAAACGAGGTGCATGGCAGAAAAGTGACAAGCCGGAGTCAGTCTCGCCCCAACGCTCGATCCTGCGGTTTCGCCGACATCGACGCCCGCGACGCTCTGCTGTTTTCTTCTGTTCTCCTTTCTGTTTTGGGCACAAGTTCGCCCCGATTAAACGTTTAGCTTCTTCAGTTATCACCGCCTCATAAATTGTCATTTCTGACAATTTACCTGGCAAAGCTTGCGATTGCACGCGCGGCGCACACGAGAGACGCGCTTGGCGGCCGAAAGATCCTCTTTTGATGTCACGACTGGTCGGAGCTTTTTCGTGTTTTCTCGCGTTCAGTTACATCTTCGGGGAAAACAGACCTGATATTCAAATTCACGGGATAAAACTAGTCTAGAATCAGCCTCTATCTAATTTTTTTAAAAAAGGTTTTCAGCTTTCTTTTAAAGTGAAATGTAGAATGGCACCATGGCAGTGTACAAGAGGCGTCTCGGTCAGCTTCTAGTAAGAATAAGAATAATAATATCTATTCCCATTTAACGAAATGATGGAGCAAAAGGGAAAAAGCATCAACAAGAAGCTTGACTGGCCCTCAGCCCCATCGGCAGCCATTGAGCGAACAGTTTTCGTGCAATAGAGAAAAATATCATACACAGAAAATATACATTATCAAATGGGAAAACAGTAACAAGACACAGAACGATCAAATATGTAAAAACATGTTACGCAACTCTTTAGGAAATGTCGTTTCTATATTTCTGTTTTTTTTTTTTCTTCAAAGTTGTTTAGAAGCTTTGGAATTAAAGGCCAAAGCATTCGCTGCCCATAGTTTCACCTGCATGTGGGAACCTTCTAATATTCATTATAGCAGGTCAAGTAAACCGTATTATTTTTTTCTAATGTAACTATCTCGTTTAAGAGAACACTTTATTTTTTTAAATTTCATTCTTAATGGCGATTAGAAGTCTATATTCAGATAGCTTATGAATTTTCATTATTGGCAGATTACTAAACATGGTCTCAGTGTGAGAGTAATAGAGTGCGTTGAAGATGGCTCTCAATGTTCTCTCAGTCAGCGCAGCAAGCGGCCAGAATGGGCAACTTTGGGAAGGCCCATCCACCGAACAATTGAACGCGAGGTCTGCGTCAGAGTTCGGCAGGGCACTCGGAAATTCGGAGCTCGCGATCGGGTCCAATAATTGAAGCCGCCAGCCGTCTCAGAGTTGCAAAATGTCCAGCATAAGATGGCGCCAGCTATCGAGCTAGTCTTTATTCCCCAGGGGGTATAGTATTTTCTTTGCGCTATTTACGTCCAGAACCTATTTATCGGATTTGCTGGAGTTGTATAGTGTTTTTTTTTTTAATTTATCACTTTGTCAAGAAATATTCATATTAAAAATTCAATTTGTTTTAATATCAGTGGTGAATATTTTGTCAAATGACATTTTCACTTTCTTTCTCTATTTTATCTAGTACGTAACCAGCACGACGACGACTCTCAAGGGTAACTTGCCGGAGATATCTACCGTTGCTGCCCTTGAACTATTGAATACAGCTGTGAGTGAGAGCATTTTTCTTCTCGTGAATCTAGACACTGCTAGGAAGTTTTAGCGCACTGTAGACAATCAAGATTTCAAGAAAAAATAGCGTCCAATGGCACAGTTCCTCGGGTCAAAATGCGGTTTTTGTCCCGGAATTCGGGGCCTTGAAAAGCAAGAAGAAGTCAAAGTGGAGCCAAACTTGACCATCTTTGGACAGAATCTCGGCATCTTGAGGCTGTAAATTGCTAAACAAGTACCAAAATCGGGCTTCACTTGCCTGAATGAATGGCGCTTATTTGGTATCTTTGGGGCCTACATCGCCAAGCAAGTGACATATTTACGCTGGGCTCCTGGTTCTTTGATTGGTAAGTGGCATCTTGGGAGCCTGGAAGTTCCGCGATTATGTGACAAACCAGAAAAAAAAAGTCACAAAAGCAAAAAGAAAGAAAGCACTACGGCAGTAACTAGTCCCTGCGAGTGAAACCGTATTAGGTCCAAGTAAGGTCCCTATAGGAAGTATTCACTGGCGGCCATAGTTGTGTGCGCGACTGCTGAGCGCGTGCTGATGGCGAGCTTCCACGGTTCTTTTGCAACGTGCATTCTACACCATCAGGATTGCCGGTCTTAGCAGCCTATTAATGTGGGCTCGTTCTGAGCGTGCGCTCTAGACAGCACCCACAAATATGGCGCCCAGTGAATACTCCTTATAGGATTTCCAAGCTTCTGCCAAGTTAGGCGTTTCTCTTGCGTGACCAGAGGACGTTGATTTCTTCTACAAGATTTTCTCCCTGAACGCCGTGAATGGCTGCACCACGCAAGCTCCGCAATGGGCTTACTGTTGAAAGCAATTCGCAGAAAAGCATTCGGGGCTCATGAATATCGATATTTCATTTATTTCTGTGGACTGTATTTAATATTTTTTCCCCCGAGATATTCATAACTTATAGCGTGCCTTCTTGTAGAAATTTGTTGCAACCCAGAGGCCCGGCTGAGGGCGTCTAGTTAGAAATTAGTGGTGGTCAGCCACTTCCGCAGAATGCTTTTATTTTTTCCATTTATGTGGGAATCTTTCTTTCTCTAGGAATGGGACTGGAAAAATTTTTGGAGACCGTAATCCCCACGGTACAATCAAGCACAGAGATTCGCATCGCCCATCCGATGTTCATCCGTGGTCTGGCTGCTTTTATCAAAAGCATAACCGCGACGCTAGAACCTTTCGTTGATATCGCGTAAGTAAAAATTGTTCAAAATATCTATTCACTAGTAGAGAGAAATTTTTGACCGACAGACCAACACTTGCTGTAACCAATATCGCCTGCATGACACTCCCGGTGAAGTTCTTATCGGAAATGAACGGAACAGGTAATCGGAGTTGCAATCTACTGGGTTGTGTATAGACCCTTTCCGGAATTCAGTGCCATCTGGTGACTCAAATGGCAGTTTATCTTTTACTATACTAATGGCGGCAATGAACCTGTGGTCTGCAGTATTTTATGGGGCACCGTCACTTTTAAAGGTCAACGGTAAACGAGAATGTGCACTTCACTACAATTATTTTTCAATCTCTTTTAGTGTCGATGGCGAAACAAATGCAGCCAGTCGGAACGAAGCGCCAACCCACATAGACGCCTTGATAGAGTTCTATACATCAAGGGGCTTTGAAGCCGAGTGAGTGCTACTAACAGATTGACTGGGACCGAGTTAGAAATGAACGCTTACGCAGCTCTTGCGTCCAATTCCTGCTTCACGCCGCGCTAACATCTAGAATGTATAGGCCTCGAATCATCTGCTTAGGAGCATCTTCAACTTCTTCCTTCATCAGTAAACAGAAGGCCGCCATTAGTATAGCACATATGCCGTTTTCAGATGATGATGATAGTGATCAAAGTGGCCAGACTGAATTCCGGAAAGGGTCTATTTTGAGAAGCTTGTGGAGTAAGCTAACAGGCCAATCTCGGCACTTGTCATTGACGTCTCATCACCCGGTTACGTGGAAATTGAAAGGAAAAGTGGGCGGGAGCTTAGGTAATTACGTTTCAGTGAATCACGCGCTAGCCTAGAGCTGCTTACCCTATTAGCGTCAGGAAATTTGAAAACCGGCGAAAGGATTGCGTGTGAATCAGTGAGATGTGTATACCTGACGTGTCTCGCCCTCCGTAAATCAGACACTGTTGCAGCTATGAAAACGCGATTATCAGTGTGCCGAAATTGGCCTGCAAACTTAGCGCACAAGATTTTCCGAGTATGCTGCCTGGTCCATGAGATAAAATGAAATCCGGTTTTTTGGCCTGCATAAACGAACTACGTATCGGAAAAAACAGGAAATTTGTGAGAATGTGATGCTATACTTCGTTTCAGCTTCCGTCCGAGCGCAGCCAAAGGCTGGGGGACGGTTCGCAACTTCGAGAAGAGCATTCCTACGCACCACAAAGTAGTCCGCAAAAGTATATATATATATATATTCTTTTTTTTAAATAGCTGTTTTGTGCGTAAACGTTGCACAATATTCCAGATGTGTACTGCTGAGAATGATTTGCAATTAAAGGAATGAATTATCGGAAGTTTATGTTTTTATTAATATATGTCAATGCATGTGGTTTGGTGAAAACACGTACATCCGCTGGCAACACTGCTGCAGCGCTCGCTCGGTTTTTCTGTGTGATTTTGTTCCCGTAATGGCCGAATCGGCCGAATCATGTGCTTCGCTGCTTTCCTCACCGAGTCGTTTCAAAACGTCCTTTCGCAAAGGCACGTTTGGGCGTCAGGCGCGAAAGGTCGTGATGAATGTCTACTTTCAAATTCGGCAGGAGACTCCGGCCGCGTCGTACCGCGAATGCGTTGTAAACAAGAAAAGCGTCCGGGCCACTACAATTCACTGATACGCGGCGAAATCAGGGCACCCCTTTACCTGCCGATCACGTTGAACGCCGAGAAGCTGGTGGAAAGGCCTGCGCCTCGAGCCCCGGTATATCCAAACAATACAAGGAAACATCAACGGTCGGGTCATCGGGCACCTTGCAATGTGTACTTACATCTCGAAACTATGCCGAAATGCCGAACAGGATCGAAAGCTCGGACAGACGCCAGCGGCCAGCCTACGTACTGACATCCCCTATGACTAAATTTCAGAACGTGAAAGGGCACGTTTTAAACCTGTAGCAGACGATACCGTTGATACACCCGTAGCAGACGAAATACTCGGCGAGCGCGGGCGGCGCTGACGACCAGCGGCGAAGCGGAGTGATACAAAAGTGCAGGTGAGATCGCGTGACCTGTTGCCGGCGTGTGATTGGCTCCGGCCACACGTAGCTTTGGCTGCGCTCGGACGGAAGCTGAAACGAAGTATTGCAGTCGTTATAGGGCGAGAAAGTTAGAGATTATAACGCTACAAGAATCAAACAATAAAACAGAAAAAGCACATTTGTCCATGAGCCGATCGACATTCGATTCGCCATACCAAACCCTGTCATTGCGGGCGCTTACGATATTGAATTGAGTGAAAACAACTTGTCAGCGTTTTCTGTTGTTGATTTCTGCCTGACAAGAGGCGCACACATTTGCAGGCCTACAAGTTTTTTAGAAGCCCCACAAAAATTAAACAGATAAATAAATAAAGAACATTTTTTATAGAAGTTTTTTTTCCCGTTTTATTTTTTTATCCAGGTAACGTCATTCTCTCACACTCTGGCAACATATACCCACATCTAGCGCCATATTCTGGCAGAGTTTTAGCTTTCTGTGTTTCGTGGTTCATTAATGCGGGCCATAAAAACGGGCCTCATTTTTTCATACGAATCCGGGACAACAAGGCCGACTTGCTATAACAGCGTCAAAGCTAAGACCGGGCAAAAAAAAATGTACTTGAAAGTCTAGGGCGCGCGAGCGTGTTGAGGCGCAGTTTGAGTCCCGCTCAGCTCGTGCGCTAACTTTGGTTGTGTTTTTTTATTCTTTTTATTCAGTCTAAGCTAAGACGCTGTTTCCAACAATTGCCGGCCCTAAAGCAAACATTTGAAAAAAAAATTCTGCTTCTTTTAGGCATAGTTTTGTTGACCTCAGTAGAAGCTAGAAAGTTCTCCTTAACCCTTTGCCAGCTAATAACGAGTTTCACTTGTGTCACCCCTTACCGACCATAGAGCCCGACCTCGGTTTCGGTTTCGGCGCTTGCTTAGCAAGCTCCCTGGCAGCTGGCAAAACCACTCCTGTGGCTCTAATTGCCTTGGGCAGTTTGCTCGTTTGTTTTGCTGCTTGACAGTGAGAAAGAATGCTTCATTGAGCCAAGAAAATAAAAAGCAGTCACTGGGACCGTTCGCGCTGAAACAACATGGCCTTGACGCTGAAGTTCACTTTAGCCGAGAAAGAAATACAAAACCTTCTTTTTGAATGGAATTAATGCTCAGGCTTATGTGACGGCGAATCCTTCGGTCTTTTCAATTTTTAAGAATCAGATGATGGTTTGAGTGGCAGTGACAGGAGTGATAAAATTGATGTGAATCCTGGAAGCACTTCATCAACTTCGGCGTCTGCAAGTCAGTGGGACTCAGACCAGAAGTCCTGAGTTTGAGCAGGATATGAACCCTGGAATTCAAAGGAATATTTTCATCTTATTGTAATGCTAATTGCCTGTTTAAAATAAAATTGTGCTGTACTTTTCTCAAAGAAACAAAAAATAAACAGTCAAGATGTAAAGATCTCAGCGAGATAAAAAAAAAACATTCTCTCAGCCGGACGTGTGGTCCGCTTGGCTCGACATTCCACCTTCCTGTTAAGTTTGTGAAATGTCTTTTGTTTCGGTTTTTTACGGTTCCGGTTGTATATATTTCGGTTACCGGTAAGCGTTCCTCGACAGGCTGAACAAAAAATGTTAAAAAGTTTTTGGGTACCAAGAACGATGTTACTCTTTGTCTTCAACTCATGTCTCTTCTCAAAGTTGTGTTTTTTATCCAAGACCAGGTAGTTTGCTTACATTAAATAGTACCAACTGTATTTCATATCACGCAATTATTTAGCGAGGCAAATAAATCGGGGCGACCCAAAGTTGCAACAATTCGAAAATGTGTTCGCGCTCTCTAGATTGGTAAGGAGTCTCAAATATTTTACTTCTAAAACTCTTATACTCTCTATTCATGCATGATCTGTAGAACAATCCTGCAAGCTTCACGTTATTTTTAGGAATTTTTTCGCTTATTACTTTTTACTGCTAGTTCAAATGTCGCACTATTTATATATTCTGGTGCATAACACATCACGTATGACGCCTTATGTCAGAAGTCATTGACAACGTAGACCTTCCATCTCGGCATTTATACAGCACCAACAACGTGACGACAACATTCCTTGCCCCAAAACGTCACTCGGCACTTGCATTAAAAATGCTTAAGCAAAATCGCTATTAAAGCTTCGACTACAGGCGGTTTTTTTTTCTTTTTCTCCGTTAATTTGACATTGTAATGGCCACGATGAAGTTTATTTCTGCTTAATGTAATGTGCGAGACTCACTTTCATTTGTTTATAATTGAAGCCCCAAAGTCGTCGAAGCCGACATGCATTACTCCAACTAGGAATCACTCACCTATACAAGCAGCGAGCTCATGGTGCATGCGGCGCCCGCCTAAACTTGACAAACATCTAAAACAGAGGTACCGCTGCTAATACACAGTACAAAAGACAACCTGCAGACACTGACTTAGGTCTTGCTTGTATGACGGTCACGTTGCTCCTACAAGAACTGTCTGCACACATGGTCGATACATAAGCAAACTTGCGTCGAACATGCACGTGTTCGCAGATTCTTTGTTCATCGTGTCTCCAGTGAACACCACCTTTTTTGCACGATGTGTGACCAGGGTGACTTAAGACAACACGGCCTCTTGTGAGCCTATACCACGAAGCACCAAAGAAAGGCAGCTGCAGCACCCCACTGGATTTCTTTCCTGCTCGCACACTCACCGGCCCCGCAGCATCTGGTCCTTGTCCCGGGCGACTGTTACGACGGACGCCGTATCCGATTTCCCATCGGCTGCGCGGGTCCTCTCACCAGTTTAACTGGAAAAGATGACACCGCCATATCCGACAAAAACTAGAATAAAAAAAAATACTGAGCGCACAGTTCGCTTCTTTTCCTAGTGTGTTGCCTCTTGGCGCTCATATCGTTTCAAGTCGTGTTTGTCGCGCCAATTATATTCGTGGACAATTTTCTGCGACATTTTCGACAAGAGGAGTGCGCGTGCACGACTTTTTTTAGTGTTCAAGAACGGTTCCCAGTTCATTTGACTGCCATATAGCTACGAAAAGGTGGTCCATGAGCATAGGTAAATTATTGTACTCTTTCACCTGTAACATTTGCGAACAACGTGGCGTAAATAGTACCCAAGCGACGTTCTTCCCTAATGCCAATATTAAAATCTTAATGAATGTCTTTATAATTAACGACAATAGTAGAAAACATGCGGATGAATGAACCGTACTTGATCGAAGTTGATCGAATGTAACAAAAACTACGAAGCCACCGAAAGACAACATCTTTGGCGGAGGTGGGATTTGAAGTCCGGGTCCCCCAATATCCGGTCGGGTGTACTGACCACTACACCACTCCGTTTTCGTTTTTATCTTTATTGCAAGGATCAGATTACACGAATCACTTCACATTAAAAATACACTGCGGGTTTTTTTCAGGCAGCCATTTGTGTTATTCGTCTACGCATGAGGTGCCGTGTAAACTTAACACGATGCACCGTGTCTGCCTTCCGCAGAACACGGTTAAACGTGTTGGCTGAGCGTGCTCATAAAACATGGCGGCCAGAAGCCGAGAACAGGCGAGAGACGAGCCCAGCGAGCCGCGCGCCTTTCAGCCGAATCGAAAGCAAACAGGACGCGTTTGTTCTCGTTCGATGTATTTTATACAAACAGTCTCCAAGCGGCGGACGTAGCTACGTGCAAAGGTACGTACGTGCCTCGTCGGTCGGTGGCGTCGGTAGCTACGACGGAACCGCTAGACAAAAAAACGAATACCGAACTTACATGGATAAAAAACTCGAGCAAACTATGGAATAGGTTGGTACGTTGCGCCACCTAGTGAGGTTTCTAGCAGCCAGTGAAAAAAAAAGCAGGAGTCTGTTAATACGCTGAAACGATCACGAGTAGACAGCAACCCTACAGACATCGCAGACATCACGACAGCCACGTATTACACGGTACCGACACATACACAAACACAACAACGACACTGCGCCCGACACTTTCTACTAACAACCTTTTCTCCCCGCGGCGTATATAAGCTTGACATGTGCGGGTGAGCTCTTTGGTCGCTGACCGTTACAGACTTATAGAAGAAGACACAAAACACGGCATAATGGACAGCCGTACTAAGAACTGTTTGCATTCAAAAAGTATGGAGGCAAAATCTATAATGTTAGTCCGTTGCGAAAAACAACGATGTATTAACAATAAAGCTTAAACCGGCCATGAAAAAGTTCAAACTTTTGTTATTTTCATGCTCGACCAGTGTTATGAGCAGTCCGACTAGCTTGAATCAGATTAAAAAAACACAAATTATTGGGATTTTATCATTATGTAACTAATAATAAATGGAAATGATCCTTGCGCAAAGCATTTTTTTATATATTCTTGTGAAGGACATCCGCCCAACACTTCACTTCCGCTAGTTGCAGTACGCGTACGGGAGCAGACGCCTTCACTTTTGGGGCGTTTTGATGCAGTTTGTTCTCGTATGTCGTGTCGGTGTCGAGTGGAGCGGTGGGGCTTGGGAGTTTGTGACCGGTGTTATTCATGATCACTAATGTAACGCTGATTCGTTTTTTTATTTTTTTTATACCGCCATTACTCCGAACATTGAAAATTCACGGGCCCGTGGCACTGCATTATGCTGAATCGCAAACTCCTTCTCTGTTGACGTCGTTTTCCTGGCACCACTCGTGGATACTGCAAGCGTTTAAACAGTGGGCACCGTCTCGCCTACATCTGCGGTGACGTACTCGACCTGTCGAAACTTATTGCTTCCGTCATTTTGGAGTACGCAAGGCAGTTATCTTGCTGCTCTGGTTTCGGTTATAAAAGCAAGGCAAAACGCTCGTAGTTCCCGCCCTCAGTACACGTTGGACATCTTCCACACTTTGACACCGTATAACTGGATAAACGAGGATTTACATTTACTTCAGAGGTCACTGTCACCGCTTCCTCACCGTCGAGCAGCAGGATCAGCTGGCGGCAAGCCACGGATCAAAGGCTTGAGCATCAACAGCCCAAGTGCACTCGGTGCGGATGCGGGCGATGCGGGTTTCTGTCAACCGGTAGGCTAGCACAAGCCGTGACCGTTCCAGATCTTCGTCATGACACGGTGTTGCAGAAAGCAGTGTAAAATACAACTACACGGACCACCGAAGCAAACGCACTGTTATCGTAAATCTTGGCTTGTGATTGTGCCTTTGTAGATCACCTTATTCGTTTTGCTGGAGACGCAAAGGACGGGCATAACAAAATCGTTTGCATATTCCCTTGCGAAAAGCGCAAAACACGGAGTCCGCACCGTCCTGACTTCCCCTCAGTGGCGGATCTAAGGGGGGGGGGGGTACGCGACGGGGGCGGCCGCCCCAAACAAAGTCGACCTCCCCCTTCCCCCTTCTCGGAGGGCAATTTGACATGGGTGGACCCCCCGGTGCACACGAAAGAATGGGAAAATAGTATCCTTACAAACTTTCCGCCCCCCCCCCCCTAAAAAAAACACAAAAAACCCGGAGTTCTGGATTTGTTTTTGCTTCCCCTGTCTTTTACCTGCTTTAGAGCAGTTTGTACCTGCTAGTACGTATGCCTACTAAAACTGAAACTTGAAACTAGGGGCAGTGCCAGCGAGAAAAGAGACAAAGTTGGGAAAGCTTGCTCGCTCTCCCCGATTTCTCAACTCTCAAGTGATTGTACCATAATAAATGCACCAACGCCTGTTCCCAAAATAAAGAAAGAGCACTATGTTCACTACGTAAAAAATGGTCTCAGTTCATGCATCTGTGGGCAGGTAGGAAATCTTGCCCTAATTTATTCACACCGCATGATGAGCGCAACAAACTCACACGAGATTTACAGGAAAATATCGGTGGTGACTTAAGTTTCCCTGAAATTCTCTATAACCGGTCGTTTGCGGGACCGAATCATCTACTCGAGCGGTGTGCGTCGCTGTGCAAACACGTCGCTGTGCAAACGCAGTCCAACAACACGAAGCATAAAAACGGCAGATTTAGGACAACAATCCAAAGTCCATTGTTCAATTAAAACGACGTAATTTTGTTGAAAACGCCCGCGGCTTCTTACTCACGGTATGCGTCGGGAATCTTCCACATTTTGAAACGGAACGAAGGAAGATTTACTTTTACAAACGCTCGCTGCGTCCTCCCGGACCAGCTGGACCGGATCAGCTGACGACGACGGGACTGAATTCGTTCAACCTCAACCCCACAATAACCAATTTGAGCTCCGTGTGAGTTTCTACCTCTAAGCACCGCACCACACACCGCGAACGTTTCGGCTCTTTGTCGCATCGCCGTGTTGCCCCAAACAGAACGAGATCGCCGAAGTCAACGCAGCGCTGTCGTGAACCTTGGCTTGTGGTTGCGCACTCGTGGACCCTTCGCTTTCAAAGCACACACGACGACTACGAATGATGCTTTCCGTCTTCCGTGAACATCACAGGGGCACGCCTCCGGTCACGTCTTCGCAACATGTGCTCGCAAACCGCCGAGTTGTACGCCGAGCCAGCCGAGCTTGCGTCACCTCAGACCAAAACAATAGCGGCGCCATGCGTTGTTGCCAGATTTTCTCCGGTCAAACAAAAACAACGAAAGCAAACCGGCTCTAGCTTCCAGCGTACATCGGCGTTGCGCCGTGGCCAGATTTTCTCTGTCAGCTCTAACTTAAAGATGACCTGCAAATGCAGCAACACTGCGGCCACCACGGAGCGCCGTAAATTCTGAGGAGGGTGCATGGGAAGCGGCACCTTCCCCCCTCCTGGTCCGTTTCGCTTGCAGTTGAAGGTTGAAGCAAAAACGAAACCAACTGCAATGTCACGTGTTCAGATCGAGGACACGCTTTTTATATCCATTTTAACTGTTTAGAACGAGTAATTAGACCCATAACTTTATTTGTGGTGTGTAAGAAACTATATTCAAGACCCCTAAAATAAATACAAACATGGGCGACATGAGGCCGGAAGCCGCATTGCCATCGACAGAATCAATGGCAGCGAGGACGGTAAGCGCGGTGTTCGCCCCGTCCCGCGACATGGCGTAATTGCTTTTGGTGCATATCTGTCTCCGATACATGTTTCTTTCCGCGGCATTTGTCCTCACGGTCCTTTCTAGGTGTGTCCCCAAGCATTCCGGTGCTTCGATAGCCGGCAATGCTGCGGTCGTCGCCGGGGGTGATGCGTGTTTTCGATGTCGGCTACACGGTAATACGTGTGTGACCGAACCAAAACACGTTTTTTACAACCTCGCATGATTTTTGAACGAATTATCGGTTACTCAACGTGTAAATTTATGGTAATTTGTGTAAATAGCGTGTTTTTCACCCAACATATTCACCAAATACACGGGACTTGCTAACAGTGTAGGTGCATCTTAACTTCGGTGGTATTTCGCGGCGCGTCCGCTGGGGAGGATCGGGGTGGGACCCCTGTAACCCTTTCCAACGTATCTCGTTTCGGCTCCGAAATGGCCGATTGAAGCCAATATAGATGTCACACTGCAGTTCCTCAAGTGAACGCTGCGGGAGAAAGGGCGCTGTTAGTGATCGCCATTAGGCGCTTCAGCTGTGCTCTTTGGAACGCACAGCTATAAAACGAAAATGTAGATGGCGCTTCGAACGACGGCTGGCGGATAGAAGTAAGTGAGGTGGGTACCCCCCCCCCCTCCGAGGGAGTTCCACAAATGAGATAATCTAGTAACGTTGGTCCTGCCCTATTTAAACGTCCTTGACTGCGATGGATGTATGAATGTCTTCTACGGGCTTTACCTTTTATTACGGGCGGTAGCTTGCACAACCTATCCGGTATTTTAACCGGATAGTTTGTGCACTACCCCTAATCATAGATTAGGGTAGTTATCCGGTATCGGATAACTACCCCTAAGCCCATGATTAGTGATGACAGTGGGGTACATCACGGCAATTTCGTTCTTTGTATTTATGAGATGCTTAAGCTTTTTGTCTTTAAGGGTGAACAGAATGCAAACAGGAAACGGCGTTCTATTTCTGAAGAAGGTGGAGTTTCTGGAGGATGTTGCGGAGCCTCAAATTAATCCAGCGAGGTTCAAAGTTCTCGGCGGAAAAACAGCCAAACGCTCACTTAAAAACTCAAGACGCCCATGGCTTGCTGGCGCGTGACCCCAGCACCAGCCGAACGGAGATGCAACGTTCTCACTTCCACTGGGGCCACCTGTCTCTCATAAACTCCTGACAGTCGCAACCTTCATGGCAAAAATGGCCGCGCACTACGCCACGAATGTCTGCGGACGTGAACATCGCAGCGCAGCTCTTCCTTTCGGTCCGTAAGCTTGGAGACAAAGACAATGGCAAGGCACCGAATCCGAGTCCAACACTCTGTTGCGCGCCTTCTCGTGGCGAAAAAAGGAAGGCGTGGGTTAGTCCAAAATTGCCAAGTCGCCGACTTTCCCGCCCCCTCCTTCCCCCTGAAAAAGTATAATGGAGAGGTCCCTCCTAACACGTTCCGTCGTGTTAGCCGTCGTTAAACCGAGTGCTCTCGCGCCAGACCTTCAAGGTCAACCGTGCTTTGGCCCCTGGACCGGCGTTTTTTCTGTTTGTTTTGCTTCGTAGCACTGCCAACGCACGCTGCCTCCGGCGAGACCCGAACTTTGAAATTGTGCGTTTATTATTTTAGTACTCTGAATTTACCCATTACTCGTTCTATCGGCGTTACATTATCAGCGTGACAAACAGCTTATAACGCCAATGATGTGAGGAGCTCTTAATGTCACGGCTATAAAATGATGTTGTAACGCCTAAGTGGTCTAGGATGACGTGGAAACGCTGGACTGCCATGGCTACTTTCAGGGTCACTCTCTTGTCATGCCGAAATCCACCGTATGTCACGCCTAAATAGGCTGTATCCGTTTC